>JAMQGT020007726.1:0-25288 GCA_024447675.2 Pterophyllum scalare | reverse complement strand
ATCTAACCTACTTGGTTCAGTTACGTATTGCTCATCTCAGAATGAAACAAAAGGAAGTCCCATGACCCTACCTCTGACTGAGTACACAAGCCACACAATTACCTACCCTAGTCTGTGCCTCACACCCCACCGGATGATGTGGTTTTTCTTACCATCTCATTACCTTTTCTTTTTTCTGTTTTTTCCCTTCAGTTGAGTTTTATTTAAATGTCAAGTAAAGGGAACCTTATTCAGCTCATTTACAGTTTACAGTTGACTCTACAAGAGTAGCTTTGATTCTTGGTTCAAAATAATCATAATGTTTATCTGTCTTATTCTGGGGATCCCCTCAGTTCATCCTCTGTTGGAAAAAAACAAAACAAAAAAAAAAATGCTTTAGCTCCTCTCCAATTGTACTATAGCCTTACAGTCAGCTCAAATGATCAATCAGTTCTCAAATCATTAGTCTGTTGATCAACAAATTGAGTAGATATTTCAGCTATAGCTCAATTACAACTTATGTTATAAGACACATAAGCACTGGGTTGTAACACCAGTGCTAGTCCCATCATACTGGCCCAGGAAATGTCTGGCAATTAAAAAAAATAATTTAGCTAGTTGCCTGTTCTTACAAAGATTTAAATTTCACTTTCTGTTTCAGATGATTCAGAACAAATGTAATGGTATTTCAATCCATTACATTTGTCATGATCATATGACTTTACTGTCTAAGCCATGACTCAAAAGACAGAAGCATTTTCATAGGTTGTTCATTAAGCTGGCTCTGTTGTACTTCCTGTTAGCCTATGGAAGCATGAGTAAGTGAAAGGATGGCAAGGGATTCAGACTGATTTTTTTTAATGGGTTTTTCATTAATTCCCCCCACCCACACAGTTATGCAATTTATAAGGTGAAAATATTCAATTCAAGACCAGATTTTATGAACATTTTCCCATATGTAACTTAATGAAATTAAATATTGTCTAATTAAATATTTATTGTTTATTTATTGTACAGCACTGGGAACTCATTATAAGACTTTAAGTAATTAGTAAAAGTAAACTTCAATATAAGTTAGGTAAAGGAAACTATGCAAAACACAAGGAAAAAAAAAAAAAGAATGACTCTTTTGGTTTTTCAAAATCTTGTACAAAGTGTCTCAATTATTAATGTGCCCACAAATGAAAATACAGCTGAGAAAGAATAAAATACGGTAAAGGAGTACCATCAAAAATGTCACTTGGTTATCAGGAGAAAAGTCATCATAACCAGCGTTCTCTGATGTCAAATATCAGGGTGAATACCAAAAGGTGGGCCTCCCGAAATTAACGAGATCAAAGTAAAGTTCAACTGTGATCACGTTTCCATATGTAGGCACATCAAAAAACATGTCATCAACAATCCATTTGCATTATACTAATCTATAACTACTTTCTGGTTATCACTGTAAACAAATCTGCTACTTGTTCAATCAGATACCAATAAAGTTTCAACCAAAAGCACAGCTGGGGAAAGCTCCCAGAGACTATGTTCTAATTACTGTATGAGATGAAATTTTAGGAAGTCATGATAAGGGCAGAAACCTTTTTCTGCCTCTCTCTTCCTGTGTGTTTCAGCCGCCGTGTATGAAAGAATGTGCCCACCTCTGTCCACCTCAAACCCACATGCCCTTCACTACTCGGATTTTTATTTTAATTAGTCTAGTTGCAGTCAAAGTGGTCTGAAACAGGCATTTATTTTCACTCTCACCGGACCAAAGGCTTCTGCGTCAATAATTTGTCTGGTGTACTGTGTGGGTTACACAAAACGTCAAATAAATAAATAAATAAATCGTGGGAAAGGCCCATCACAAGTTCCCAGAATCCAAGCGAAATGTCTTGTTTGCAACAATGAAATTTAAAAATCAAACCACGGAAGTAGTATAAATCACAGCGAAAAAAAGAAAAATAACCACATTTGAAAAAAATAAAATCACTGTTTGTCGTTTTTGCTTTGAAGAATTAGTTATAATTATTAGATTTTTTTATGCCAATAAACTGATCAGTCGACTGATCACCGCGGTATACTAATTGCATACGCAGGACACTAAAGTTCACCCCACATGTGATTGCTCTCTTAATGCGTTAAATTCACAACAATGCGAAATCCAATCATTTTATGTAATCCTGATTTTTCTGTTAGAGCAGAATCCATTTGGTCCACTTCGTCAGATAAAAACCGATGATCGATTTTAGTTTTCTTTCGCACACTGTTCTTATGTAAAATGTTTTATAATTTAATAAGATTTTCTCCACAAATAATCGATAATTACCAAATCGCTTACAACAGTCCTAAATACAGATGTGAATCTGGAATCTGGATTTGTCCTGACATGTTGTTAAATGTTAAATGTCTTTTCTGTATGTCGTTTTTGTACAACGGATTGCTTCATATGATGTGTAATATATATTCTACTAATTCCTCCTTGCTGCCCCTGCTCCTATGCATCCTTCACTGTACTTCTGTATTATTTAAATAATTTAAAAACACATTAACCCATCTTCCTGCATTGTGACAGCGATAATGGAGGTGGTGCCTCATTGCCATTGCTAAGTGCAATGCCGTGGGTTAACGCGAGAAAGCTAGCTAGTAAGTTAACTTACATGGCCAAAGAAAACCCCAGATTCAACATCTCCCTTCTTGGCAGCATCGGAGAATGATAATAAATAGCAGGGTATGTTTAACGGACCAGACGACAGGCTCTGTTTTCGACGAAAATATGTAATAAACGGTTATTTACTCACCTATCAAGCTTGGCCAGACAGCTGGCAAGTTACTTCCGTTTCGTTTTGTACATTAGACGATTCGACTAAGTTGGTGCGTCTACTATGAAAGGCTACTAAGTATCAGCTGCCGTATATTAATTCCCAAAAGAAAAATATTCAGGATCCTAAAGGAAAGCGACGTAAGGTTAATTCCACACTATTCTTCCGTTAGTATGCAATTTTTTAGCGGAGAAGAAAATAGACCTTCCTCGACTCTTTAGCTCTAACCCTTCCTGACAAAAACCGCCCCCTTCCCGAAAACGACGCAGTAACCCTCCGTAAAATACGGCAGCCGATTGGCTGTCAGACCTTTCACTCAAGATGACGACATTAATCTTTGAGCGGTCATAAACATAAATGGAGATCTTCACAATTCCCATGTATCGCAGCTTACACCAGGCTTTTTTTTTTTAAATAACTGAGTTTTTATTTCTGTATCATAAAAGTAATCAGGATAAACCATGATTACTTTTATGATACAGAAATAAAAACTCAGCTATTTAATTTCATATCGTCACTGAATAAATGTCAAATAATAATCTATGGGAATTTGCAAAAGTAAAAACCAGCTTTACAATCTTCATCCATCCATTTTCTTGTCCACTTTTATCACTACTGGAGGAAGTATTTGGATTGTCTACTCAAGAACCAATACGGCAGTGTAAAAATACTCCTTTACAAGTCCTGCATGTAAGTAAAAACTTCTTACAGGTTAACTGAATGTGTTAAATCCAAACAAACGTAAAAGAAGGGATATTGAAATACATTACATTATTAAAGATTAATGCTCCAGCAGTTGCATCAACAGTTGGAACAATTATAAATTTTAAGCACAGGCTGTATATAGAACTTATTTTCAAAAGATTTATCAGCAATCCATGGTAGTAACTCAAAATGATTTCTACTTTTTTAAACTTCTTATTTAAAGTAATTGCAAACAAAAAAAACAAAAAAACCCAGGTTGAGCAGGTTGAGCAAGTTTGGAGACAAAGTTAGAGGGACGTGGCTGAGATGGTTTGGACATATGCAGAGGAGGGATTGTGGATGCACTGGACAAAGGATGTTGAAAATGGAGCTGCCAGAGAAGAGAAAGAGAGGGAGACCACAGAGAAGATTCATGGATATAACAAAGGAGGACATGTGACAAGAGGATGGAAGCCAGGGATAAGGTGAGGCGGAGGCAGATGATCTGCTGTCGCAACCCCTAATGGGACCAGGTGAATGAAGAAGAAAAAGTAGAAGAAGGAGGAGGAGGAGGAGGAGGAGGAGGAGGAGGAGAATACCTCCATTGATGTTTTTGATTTCATAATCCACTTGCTGATAGTTTGCTCAAATGACTTTCATTTTCCCTTAATATTCTTCATTCAAACTCTGATTCCATTGTTTAATGTTGAACTTAAACACTATGAATGGCACTTTAATTGAAAAAAGAAAGAGAAGAAACCCTTTTTTCTTTTAAATAATAAATAATTCTCACAGAATGCAAGTGGTTCTGCTCACATGAAAAAATAAATACTGTTTTTCTTGAGACTTTTTCTCTAAAAGAAAAAAAATCTTAAAAGAAAGAAAGAAAATAAAAAAGATGAAAACAAACTCAAATGCTCCAGGTCACTAGGAATCAAACCTTGCTAGACACCCTTAGAACCCCCCCCCCCGCACATCTCATTGGTTTCACTGTAAAGCCCACTTTCAGTGTATGTTTCAGATGCTTTTTTTTCCATACACTCCTCCTGCTTAGATTCCATATTTGACCAGATTGACATCTACATTGCTTACAATTTATCACAGTTGCATTTGAATTCAGTCATCTTCAGCTGCAGTGTAATGTGAGTGCAGGAGAATGCCCTGACTTCAGCAGAAAAACGAGGATGTACAGTAAGCTATGTAAAATATAAGTTCACCAAATGCTGTGGTACTGGCGGTGATGCTTATCATTCATCTTTGCCTTTCTGTAGGTGGCAAAACTGTAGCCAGTGTGTTCTAGATCGCTATTTGAGATATCTGGAACATCTTTGTGATTGTGTTTCCAGAATATGACATGCACTGATATTCTTTTTTTGTAATAAACACTGAAGGGCCCTGACAATAACACTATTGGACAACTGTTCTTTTGGATTTGGTTTGCTCACGAGCTCTTTGTGAGTGCATTCCAGTGGCAAAGAAATACCTGTGTGCTAAATTTTAGTTAATTCCCTTAGTATGCACTTCCCCATCTCTGGTTTCCCTAAAGTAGCTTCAAGGCTGTTGCAGTCATCTGACCAATACTATACATTTGCTCCAGATCTGTGAGATGATTACAGAAAGAGAAACTTAACAGGGTTTGCATTTAAAACACTGTTGTAACAAGTGAGAAATTACCTTGGCAATAACAAATTCAGGAAGTATGTGGAAATATGTGACTAAGTGTCTTCACAAAGCTAAGTGATACAAGCACTAAACAAAAATGGAGTTTCCCTGCTGAGCGCAGACAAAGGCTCAAACAAGGATACTGGATAATTGTGTGTAGAGACTGATATGCATGTCACACAACTGAAACTGTGCTGTCATGAGTGCCCTTGTAAATATACACATTGACTTTAAGTCACTCTATAAAGCATCTATAAACACTTTATAACACAGTCACACACATACAGAAATAAAGGAATATATATGCAGCTGTAAAGGGACTTTAAGTGAGTAATAATGTAGTGTGTGTCAGCATTTAAAGTATATCCTTTGGAGAGATTTTTAGACTATTACAGTTATATTTTACTCTATTCTTTCTTCATACCCCAAGCTCCACTTGCATCGCTGCAAGAGGAATATGTGCATTAAAGGGCATCAAATGTTTATCCAGTGCACATGACGCTAAAAAGGGTAACATTAAGTGTTGCCAAAGTGGGCTTCAGTTTGCTCTCCCTCTACCTCCCTTCCTTATTTATTTTATTTATATTTCTTATTTCTATCTTTTATTTATTATTTTCGGCACCTGGATGATGGTGCCAAAAAATTTCATTGTATTGTGCAATGACAATTAAGATATCTTATCTATCTTACCTTTTCTCTCTCGTTAATTATTATTAATTAAACTACTGATGGCACACTGTCTGGCAATAGATCAGAATCAGTGTTGATAAAAAGAAAAGAAAAAGAAAAACCCTCTTTCTGCCTCAAATGAAGGAGGAAATTAAAGTTCCTGAAAGACAAAAAAAAAAAAGTAAAAAAAAAAGTGGGTGTCTCATATCAAGGGGAGGGAATTCCCTTGGCACATCCCAGCAAGCGCTTACTGCCACATTCAGGGAAGTCTGAGGAGAAAGCCCCATGGTGTGCTGCAATGGGAGAGAGGCTTCAGAAACGAGAACAGTCACTTTTCAGACATTTAAGCCCCGCTCTCGTGTTTTATTATCAAAACATACGCCGCACACCACAAGGCAGCACGTAGCTCCGACTGAGAAAAACATGCGAATCGAGGCGGGATTAGCAGATTGAGGTTAAAGTGAGAGAAAAACAAAATAAGTATCATGACTCTATAGGGGCTTTCCACTGCGGCAACAGCATGTACCCTTTACATACGAGGGACAGGTGCAGAGTGACCTGTGGTTTATCAGACATGACTCAAACAGGGCTTGCATTATTTGAAATAGTGTTCTGAAAAGTATGATTCATTTTGTTTAATTGACATAAATAGATTAGAGATTACAGGGCAACTGTGCACGACCTGAGTCACCAAAACAATGACTTTGTAGTTCATACTAAAATGGAATCTGTAAGACTGTAGCTCTCACTGAAACGAATAACACAAAGGCATCTTGGGGCGTTTTGTTATTGTTCACACAGTGCTTTCCTTTTTTTTTTTTTTTTACTAAAACTGGATGACTGAGTAAAAAAGCAAAACACACACACACACACACACAAACACAACATTACAAACATTTGTGGACTTTGCTTTTTCAACCCAACCGCAAAAGCGCCATAATAGATCTGTAGCGCCCCCTGTTGGCAGCAATGTGGAACACTGACACTAGAACTTGTCGACGCCAGTGTTTCCAAATCGGAACCAAGTACAGCTTCTTCTGCTTCAGCTGTTATTTTTAAACACTCTCAAATGATCAAGCAATGCAAAGCTCATTTATATTAGGCAACGAATAAGAGACGTTATGTTCTAATGTTTAAATACTAAACAGACCTTACTGGGTAAACTGTACATGCTTATGAAGTCCAGAAGAATGTGTGTTAAGTAAGTAAAATGTGTCTGCTTGCTTCTAAGGAATTTATTACATCATCCACCTAGGGTTCTTCTGTCCTAGAATTATTATTATTTTCCTTAAGATAACCTTTTTTTTGTCCCAGAGGAACAATGAGACAAAACAGAGCTGCTTCTGCCATGACAAACAGGAAATGTCATAAATTAATAACAAGGTAAAAGATGAACCAAACATAACAAAAAATACCCCCCCCCAAGAAAAGTAGTTGGTTTGGCCTGATAATGCATGCATTTTTATCTAATGTGCTTTTAAATATTTGATACTAATGTTATGCAGACAGCTCTCATGCAAGAGATGTGTGATGGAAAATCTTGTAAAAAAAAAAAATAAAATAAATCCTAAAACTGGCATCAGAGGGAAGAATCTGACCTCTGCTGCTTTTTTTTTTTTTTTTTGGTCACTCAATAGCTTACTCTTCAAGCTGAGACAGATTTTCTTTAAAAAAAAAAAGTACTATACTATAGGTCAATGGCTTTTTCCTGAAGTACAAAATACTGTAAAAAAGTACTGCTGGATTCAGCTTGGGAATAACATTTTGTAAATGAAAACACACGGGCATTTGGACATCCTTTCCCACCTTTTATTATTCAGCATATCACAACAACTGCTGCTTACATACCCACACTCGTCCACCTTCTCTTTGGTTCTTCTGCCTCGTTAGCTGAATGTGCCACTTTGACCACTGCACTAGTGTCAAGTTGGCAGCCATCCTTCAGTTATCACAGTACTGTACCTTCGATGGGGACAGCATCAGCACTGTGATAACTGAACCAGGGCAGCCTGTCAAATCTAGCAGTCCAAGACTTCACTCCATTTTGTCATCCACCAATAACATCCTTGCTGTAGGTCAGCAGGTGCAAAGATAACAGCATTTCCATTTGCATTGCTTTTTTCTCTCTCTCTCATGCAAAACAAGTTTTCCATGCAGCATCTCCAGCATTTCATTTAGTTTCACATAAATATGTTTAAACTTCCACTCAATAGCAACAGCTGTAACAGATTCACTTACAGACTAGTTATTAAAATAACAATCACTAATTTGAATACAATGGTTTTATTTGTAAATGCCTTTTAGATCTTCAGCTCTCTAAACATGAGAAAAATAATGAAATAATAAAGTCTGAGAGAGGGCGAAAAACACAAAAGAAACTGTATTTTATAGTTGATTAATGGAACAAATATTAAAATGCAGATTATTTAAATGTCTGGATGATTGGAAACGTTGCACAGTTAATTAAGTCAGTCCTTACATTCAAAGGATCCTCGTCATCCCAGTGTCTTCTGTATTGCATCCAACTGACAGCAAGATGATGCTACAGTAGTACACTAATATATTCAGGCCTATGAGGTATGACTGGTTTTTCCATTTGCACAATAATTCTTTTACGCACACTGTTGTGCATTTGGTTATATGCTGAAAAAAATGTTTCTACAACCTTTTTATCACCCAGGTATTAGAGCTGCACAGAAAGAGTGACAGGTGACTAAGTGAAGTGCTGTGAAACAAGATGATTTGTGCAAAAACGTTTTCACATATATATATATTTTTTTTGGGGGGGGGGGTAATAACGTACAGACCGTGACCGTGCATGCGGTTTGACCTGCCGGGTGAGTCCTCTTTCCACATTAAAAACCACTCACGTTTTTCATCTTTGTTTCCATTTTTTTTTTTTTTTTTTTTGCAGCCCCACACAAAGTCTGGTTAACGTTACATCTCGCTTAACAAAGGCGGGCTACGGAGACCGCTCTTCCTCACCACTTTCCCGCTATGACTTCGTCGAGACAAACTACGGTACTGTATACGGGCTATTCATACCAACCACAAGGCCAAGTGATGTCAGACTTGTTATGATTCTCCTCGCGGGCTCCGCCCCCCCCGCGGCGCGAGAAGCCTCTCAAGCAGTCCGGTCGCGTCGCTGGCCGACGTAGCTGCTCCTCCTCCTCCTCCTCCCCGTCAGTCCGCCCTCTGCACTTCACGTAAACAACTCCATTAGCCTCGCTGCACGGGGCACTGGCCCAAAAAAAAAAGAAAAGAAAAAAAAAATGTTCGTGTCAGACGTGGACAAGCAGAGCAACATGTGTAATAACTAAACAGAGCAGGGAACAGCAGCGCTGTCAGGCTCCGAGCGACGTCCGCTGTCAGTAGTGACTGTAAAAACAGCCCCTGTGATGAAAGCGCGTCCATATTGCGTAAAGCCTCAATGTAAATAACCTGGGAATGGCTTATAACCCACTAACAGTGAAGGCAGCCGGGAGGGCTGCAGATCAGAGCTTCCTTTACTTATGCAAAGGAATAAAGACAACAAAGAGAAGTGAAATAAGCACTGTCGAAGCTTGTTGTTGTTGTTTTCTCCAAAGGGGGGGAGGGGGGATGAAAAGTTGGCCAAATAGAAGCAACACTCTTCGAAAAGCGACTTAATGCAAAAAACCCTCCCTATTAATAACAATAATAATAATAATAAATATGTAACGTGCAACGTTCGCACTGAATATTGTGCAGCCAAACGTTAACGCCCAGCATTGCATACACACCCCTTTTCTGGGCAAAAACAAACAGCATGCTGTGGAATCTAAATATAATCATTTATTCTTATTTGCATTCAACTCGCTTTTAATGTGTGAGGAATAATGAGCTCGCTTACCTGCGTTTCCCCCGTTTAATGCCCCGTGTTTACATGAATATTTTTAATGACGCAGCAAGACCACACAGAGCAACGTGATTGTCGCCATTTTTTGTTGTTATTGAATTCTCCAAAGCCATGTGACAAAAATGATCGTGATTTTAAAATCGGGTTTCCGGCGGCGCGGACAAAAACTAGTTTAGCGAAGCTAAAGAAAAAGGTTAATCTTCCGAGTTGTTTGTCTGATGGATTAGTCTGGTTACTCCACTGACTGGAGACTGAAGGCTGTGCGCAGTATTTGACAGCTCCGGGACGCTGCCGCCGCCGTATGGCTCGCAACAAGTACTCACTAGATTCCTCCCGTGCGCAAATGTTTCGCGGAATGACACAGTCTCATTTGCTTTTCTGCGCCTCATGCCAGCAGTGCGAAACAACGAGATATAAGGGATATTAAGAGCTCCGATAGGCTGGAAATTATGTCAACAAGTGGTGAAATCCAAGTATAACCCACTACTTAAACGGTTAGTGGGGGTAACGAGCACAATTTTATCGCAGAACTGACTCTCCAACTCTCACCATTGGTAAATAATTTAAAAAAGCGTTCACTGTTGTGGGATTTTTCCACTGCGAAGCAATCAGTTGTGTTTTTTTTAGGAGCATAAACACACTTTTTTGTGGCACGCTTTACATTGGTGGTACTAGAAAATACCTGTAGCTGGTAACAAGCGTGAGATTCTTATTTTTCACTGAAATCTTTGCAGTTGCAAATTTTATGTACTTTATAATAAGGCTGACATAATTGTTCATTTGTAAAATGTTCATTTTACTTATTTTATTTTATTTGTGGGTGTGTTTTTTTGCCCATATGAAATAAATATTTTAATATGGTGTTATGATAGATAGATAGATAGATAGATCAGTGTTTCTCTTTTACACCCACGCCCTTGTTGAATATAATAAAGATCATTTAAATTTTCCCTCTCTGACTTACAGTGACAGATTAGCCTACAGCTGTACATGGGCTGCGTATATTAAAAACTACAGTAACCAGTTTACCCTGCGAAGTTCTGTCATCCGCATTTTTCTGGATGAATGTGCGCAGTGAAATAGGGCGTTGTGGAGAGTCCCTCATTCATTTGCAGAAAAAAAAACTCTATTCTTAAAGACGCAGGCGAGCGTAACGTATCCATGAGAGAGCTTGAAGGAAAAAAGTAACGGAGTGCTTCGACTTGATCCGAGTCCGAGGGCAGGATAGTACGACTGTGCGCGGAGAGTGGGCTCTCTCTGCGTAAAGATCCACAGACTCCAGAGACAGACTGAAATTTACATTAGCAGAGCTACTTTTAAAGCCGTCCACACTTCAGACCTATTTGATTGCTCATGCCTGACGCTGATATAGAGTTTATTAAAAGGTGGGCCAAATTCTGTCTCTTGCGCACAACGGGAAAAAGAGACATTTGAGCATCCCAGTGTGCGTCCGTGCGTGTGTGTATTTTAACAGTAGCTTTTCAGGGAGTCATGGCCAAGTTATTCCGAGCTGCTATCATGGGTCCACCGGGATCAGGAAAAGGAACGATATCCAAGAGGATTGCGCAAAGTTTTGGCCTGCAATATCTGTCCAGTGGTCATTTTCTACGAGAGGGCATAGCTGCAAAAACAGGTAGGCTATGTCTGTCCATGCACAGCAACCCAAACGTCATTACTGTGGTGTAAACAGGAAGAAACGGTCTGCAGGGGGGAACGTTGATGAAACACTTAATTTTCTTTGCTGCACATCTAAATCTCACGATTTATTTTCTCTTTTCAATATCCCCATGCAGTTGTCACAAATATTTCACCACTGCTAAAGTTATGGGAGGAAGTTCTGTGATTTTTTTTTTTTGGGGGGGGGGGTCCACAGTTGTTTCTCAAAAGCTGGTTTCACTGCAGACTTGGAGCGCTCTTTCTAAGCTGCTCCACGTAAGACATTATTATTATTAATTGCATTCGATTTCTGCCAAATTCACCCAGAGCACTGTTTAACAGTTTCCCCAAACGACCTAAAACCGTTTTTATTGTGTGTGTATGCGTGTCTCTTTCTAAACTTCCTCATCAAGTAAAAACACGTGCTTGACAATTTTACTGCCTCGTTTCAGTAAACTTCTCAAATGCATAACATAAACCTCACTTTTAAAATAAGTATAATCATTAAAAAAAAACAGTAAGTTGAATAGTTTGTTTGATGAACCCTGTGACTTAATATGAATATATACGCAATTATCTAAGTAGGCCACAGAGTTTACATTGTAATTTTAAATGGATACAAACAGGGAAGGTTACAGGCTTTAGAATGTCTGGTGAGGCAGCCACATTGACACAACAGGCCATGTCCTGTTTTGTTTATAAACTTCAGAATCAGGAATCACAAACAGACATGCACTGTCTGTTTTTACCTCTCTGTTGTATATCAGAGGCAGGCTTGCTGGTGAAGACCTATGTTGATAGGAGCATGCTGGTGCCTGACCATGTGATGACTAGATTGATGCTGCCCAGACTGAAACAGCTGAGCAATCACAGCTGGCTGCTGGACGGTAAGAAAAACTGGGGTTTTGTTGCAATGAATGCCTCTTTTCTTCCCTTTTTCCCTTATGCTTGCATAGAGCACCCTTCCCCTCTCCTGGGTCTTTATTGCTTGTAGTGAAAGGGGTGGGGGGGTATGTTTTTGGGATGCTGCCTCATGGCAGTATTGGGAACTGCCATATATTTTTTGAATCTGATTGGCTGCCACTGGTGCCACCCCTCAGATCCCAAGACTGGAAGTCATATTAGACACTTTTTTAAAACCACTTATGCATTTTCAGAAACTACCCACAAAGTGCAATCTGCTTTGTCTTTACTTTAATCTGAGGGGATTAAAAAAAAAAACGACACTCCTCACTATGTGACATGTGTGAGTAATAACATTGTAAGTTGCTGAATTTGAAGGTTTGTGCATGCACTGCTATTCACTGCTAAAAAACTTACGGTAGTCACACAGAGGTTATCAGGTTCAAATTTTAAATCACACACACACACACGCACGCACGCACACACACACACACACACACACACACACACACACACACACACACACACACACACACACACACATCCTGCTTATTTAACCTCTATTACCATTTTCACAATATATAATTTACAGGCAAAACATTGTTCAGTGACCTTTAACACCCCCCTTCCCCCTTCAAAAAAGCAAACTAATCATATTCTTCTCCTCTAATAATCATTAATAGCAGTATATGTATGGAATACACATACTTTTTGAGAACCTTGTTTCACAAATTGAAAAAAAAAAAGAACTTACAGGTTACTGTGTGTATTCCAAAGTTAAACATTAGCCACTGCTGTCAAGAGAGATGCAAAACATTGATGAAACAAACTAGTGGGTGTTAAATTGATTCAAACCTTGAAGCATGATCAGTAAACAAATAATTGAGCAAGAGGGAAAGCAAATCAAGGTTGCACACACACACACACACACACACACACTTGAATTTTCCCAATCATGCCTCTGTTGTGACTTTGATAATCTGTGTTGTTGGTGCCACTGGGATATTTTTTTTGAATGATGCCTTTATCATGTGTTCGTGCCACACTTTCATTCAACCCCTTACTGCCAGCTACACATATACAGCACAGACTCCCAAAATTCACAGCATATATGCATCATTTTGTGTCTCTTTCTGTGTTGCAATCTTTGATTTGGCACTTTTCTGTCGCTCGTTTGTGGGCACCATGATTGCAGCTCTAACCCTGATGGTTAGAGATTTAACAGTGCTTTATTAACCAAAGAACAAACTGTCAGTTATTGCACACACAGGAAAGAAATAAAATGAGGACATGGTGAAATAGGTGCAAAGTAACATTTAAGTTAAAAAAAAAAAGGAAAAAAGTAACATTTAGGTTTAAAAAAAGGTGGTTTGTGGGAGACAGCAGCCCGTGATATACAGAACCCCTTTGCAGAGTTGACTTTTCCCACCACATTCCCTTGAAAAACTCTGTATCAACTCCTTGTGTTCTGTGGGTCACTTTGGCCTGAGTTACAAGTAGAGAAGAGTAAATAAGAAATGAAGTCTCCCTATGAAGATCAAAGCACTGTAATCCAAAATAAACATTTAACATGCAAGTGTCCTGATGTTCACAATTATTTCAGCTGTTTTGACACCATTTAGCTCCAGGTTGTTGTCTCTGCACCAGTCAGTTTCCCCCCTGTAGGCGGACTCATCCCCACCTGAGATGAGCCCGATGAGGGTGGTACTGTCTGCAGACTTCAAAAGTTTGACAGGCTGGTGACTGGAGGTGCAGGTATTAGTATACAGGGAGAAAAACAGGGGAGAAAGTACACAGCTTTGATGGAAACCAGTTCATATTGTAGCAACACTATAAGCTGGGAGTTGATCAGTTTCTCTGTTCAAACAGATTTGTTACCAGACCTGTTTCTGCAGGTCATGTATCCTCTGATTTTGATTAAGTTCCATCACATGAACAAAATTTTATGTTTGTCCAATACTTCTTTTATGGCCCTCATCAGCCTTTAGGTGTTGATTGTTAAATATTAACACACTAACACAGCAAACTATAACTTGCAGTAAAACTACAAAGCATCAGCCGATCTGAGCATGTTAGCCTGTTTATTTTGGCAGTATTTAACTGTAAAGACAGCTTCTCAAAGGCTGTCAACATGACTGCAGAGTGCTGTCTTGTTATTTCTGCTGCTGCTTGATAAAAGCCATGTAGCTGAAAGCCTTGCTTTTTTCAGTCAGTTCACTGACAAGTGCAAAATCCTGATATAATATCACGACTACAGGCCATTTCACAGGAAAACTGGAAATACCTTCTACAAGCTAGTGATGTTAGCAACAGGAAATAACTATCTGAAACTGTCAAACAGTGTTTCTTGTGCATCATGTTTCTTCCTCATGTTATTGACTCAGCTCTGATCATACCTTCAAAAATGCATGCACACCTTTTAGTTGTTGACGACTTGATGACTCACATTTTTCCTTTCCTTTCTCTGACTATGCCTAGGTTTCCCCCGCACACTCGGGCAGGCTTTGGCTCTCAACAGTTTGTATCAGCTAGACTTGGTCATCAGCCTTAACATCCCTTATGAGACTCTCAAGGAGAGACTGAGTGACAGGTGGATCCATCCAGCCAGTGGTAGAGTCTACAACATGGGCTTCAACCCTCCCCGATTGCAGGTGTCAGAAGTCTAGAAGGGGCAGTATAGCCACAGAGATTGAAAAATTCTGCATGATGCAGCCTCATGGCAGTGTTGGGAACTGCCAGCTATCTTTTAAATCCAACTGGCCACCACTGGTGCCACCGCTCAAATCCTGTAACCAAAAGTCACATTAGACATCGAATTTAGAATTTTTTATGCAACTGTTTCTTCCCGACAGAATTTGTGTCGTGTTTTGAAGCTGATAGGGGTTTAAGGTCTTCCCTCTGCAGGATGGAAGTCTGCCAAAATGAAAGCCTGAAAAATGATGAGGAATTGTCACCACTCCACCATCCTGCACCACCACAACAACTAAAAACAACAGCTTTGTGTTTGTTTTTTTTAAGTTTCCAAAGTCCTAGTTACCACATAATCATAACTGTTTTTGTATCATTATCTTAAAGATGCAATATTCAACAAAGTGTGACCCATGGTAGTGTGCATACACTATTTAGGTACTTTTAGTCCCTTTGGCAAAGGTGTATAAAATCAAGCACCTTGCCATGTAGTCAGCCTTTACAAACATTTGTGAAAGAATGAGATGGCATTGTTGACACCAGTCAGTTTGTAAAATTACTTCCCTCCTAGATATTCCAAATCAACTCTGAGTGGTGTTGTTGCAGAGTGAAAGCATTCAGGAAGCACAATTCAGCCACAAAATGGTAAACCATATAAATAAAGTAATAATGCATAAAGTTGGCAATACTCTGCTGACTCAGTAACTGTAGTGCTCCAAACCTCCTCTGGCATGAATATCAGCACAAAAACTACATGTAATCTGCAGATGACTCAATACTTTTGTGTATATAGTGTACATTATCAATTCATAATAATAAAATTGTCGTTCAAAGGGAGTATTTATTATGCTTAAAATTCACATTGAAATTATCTTAAAACAACAGTATATTATATGCATAAACTAATTACAATGAAAGTATGTTGCCATATTAGTATCTAATGTTGACTATAATATTCTTGCATTCCTGAAAGCCATTTGAGTGAATTGATGAAAGCAATTATCACCTCATATATTCTTAATATGTAAGCTCCTTCGGATCAGTATATGGGTATAATATTGATCATATATTGCAGACTTAATGCAGAGTACTGAGAGGAATGCACTTTAGTTGTTTGCTTATTTAGTTTATTAGTCTGTGATGCAGTCCCATTTGCAAATGTTCTTAGTGCATTGTCTTGTGTTTACCTTTGCTGCATTGGTGTGACCTTGCATTTCCCTCCTCAGGGTAAGGATGACATCACAGGAGAGCCGCTGATTCAGCATGACGACGACAAGCCAGAAGCTCTGATGGCCAGACTGAGACAATACAAAGAAGTGGCAAAACCGGTCATTGACTTATACAAGTCAGTAAATACTTGTGATTCATACAAAGCAGGCCATAATAATTTTATGTTTAAATTTCATCTTACTTTATATTTTATGTTTTTTAATTTTATTTTTAGATTTGTATGATGATAGTCATATTTAATTAACTCATGGAGAAAATATAAAGTATGATAATTTTCCTCAAGTAATAAGTATAGTAGGTTTAAATATTACAGTTGTATATGTGTAAATGTTTGCTCACAAAGTTAGAAATAAGTGACTGTATGCTACTTCATTAGCGCATTCTTCATTTCTTCATTGTCAAGGTTGCATTGGTCACTGTTGGCGTGTCACACTTCAATCTCAAATTCTTATCAGTTCAGTTGAATTGTGGGGATTGTAGGAAATAGGCTTTGTGCCTGTAATAGAAAAGTAAATACCTCTAATTCTCATGCATTCATTTTAAATTGTCCATTTTGTGGTATGCTAAATTGTTGGAGTACCCTTTTAGCCTTCGGAAAATATAATAACTGTACCCGCAACCTGCTTTCCTTCTTATTTTTTCTCCTATTTCTTCACTCAGGTCACAAACAATCCTGCACTCATTTTCCGGTACAGATACAGACCGGATTTGGCCTTATATCAATTCTCTCCTCAGCACCAAGATGGACACACAGCCATCAGAGGCCTGCCAACCTCAGACACCCTGACTCTACCCTGAATGAAAAGACCAAAGGGAAGGGGGGAGGAAGTGCAGTGATGAATTTAATTGCCTGCCTAGTGTCAGCTTTCAGTTTCATCATTAAGGGTGATCTTTAGAGCAGTAGGCTAAGACTGACACATATGTTTCTGATTTAATGACTAGCTGGTTTTCCAAATGAAGGGTTGTGTGGAAATATTTAAAGAGACATGCTGAAAATTGTGACAAATCCTAACAGTCAAATAATCAGATCAATCAAGGCAATAAAAAAAAACTGACATTTTTTAAAATCCAAATTTTACACAACCTCTTTCATCAAGCAATTTATTACACATGAATTTTTTTTTAAGTTATTCCGATCCACAAACTGAATAAACCAAAAAAAAAGAAAAAGTAAACACAAATGCAGGATTTCTTTCATAGTTTTATGACATTTAATTGGAAACCAATATATGTGACACTAAAGTGTATAAAATGATTGTTTTTATGAAAATAACACTCTATTTACATGATCAAAATACTTAGATTTTTAAAAAATATAAATCACAACATAGAAGAATAACACATTGTTGCATCTTGCCAGTATTCCAGTCTTCCTGACTGGAACACACACACACACACACACACACACAAGATTAAATCTACTCTCACTGTTGCCTTAACTGATCAACAGTAATGTTCATCATGGTTTCATATATAAAAACATCATTTGGATCAATGTTTTTCCTCACAGACTACAATCTTGGTAAAGCCTGCAGTGCTCTTTAATATGCAGCTAGAAGTCATCTGTTACACATAAAGCTGTTTTTATTTCTTCAAATGCATCTGTGATTGTATAATATATCCATCAACTACACAAACAGTGCACACTGTATAAAACTGCTAATCTTTTTTGCAGTAATGCTGCAGAATTTTGTGTGTAGTCTTCTTTGGACTTGTGCTGGATCTGAACAAGAAGCTCACGCAGTGACTCAGTAACACTGGCATGAAGACCAGTGCCTTCATTGTTGTTACATTCCTTAAAACATAATATGAGGTTGCCTTGAGATTTTGATCTCCAAAATGTCATATTTTTGGAATAACGTAATGAATTTGCAATGACTGTTTGGCTATAAAATAGTGCTGGATGATAGCTTTTAGCAGGTCAAGGATTATTTTTATGATTCTGACATGTTCATATAAGCAAAAGTGCCTTTTTTAATTGAATGTATAAATCATTACTGCTGGGTGAACAGAAATGTAGGTATTTGCAGACTTGTAGCTATGTAGGTTTTTTTTTTTTTTTTAATGTGATTGTTTAAAGGGGCAGCACGGTGACGCAATGGTTAGCACTGTTTCCTCACAGCAAGAAGGTCCTGGGTTTGAATCCACCTTAGTTGGGGCCTTTTTGTGTGGAGTTTGCATGTTCTCCCTGTGTTGGTGTGGGGTTAGTTTAATTGGTGATTCTAAATGTTGTAATGAGTATTTTTTGTTTGTTTGTTTATTTTTATTTTTGCTATCTGGGGTTTGGAATGATGAATATGTTGTAAATTTGATTTAAAAGTACTCTGAGTTAAGTCTCATACAGCAACTAAAGGACCAAAGACTAAGAAGATATCAGAGTTCATCAGAGCCTGCAGGAGGAAAGGAAGAAAGTATGAAACATAGTGGTGTAAGTTTCCTAATGTAGGACACATCAAGTGTGTGCAGAGAGAAGCAAATTTGCATTGTGGTGTCTGCTGTAAAGGACTGTATGCAATTTTTGTTTTCCGCCCTATGTTCATAGAATGCTGCATCGCAAGTATACTAAATCTATTTTCCCATGCCAGCTTTAATTGTTATCCTACATGATTAAACCACATGTTTTGCAACATGCACTTTCTTTTATGCATGTGCAGTGCACACACCCACATAAGCATCTTAATATAATGCAATATTGTATAAGAGACTAGGAGATGATTAAATGATCGATGATAGTGGGTGTAAAAATAAAACAGAATTTGCGTGTACAGTGTGTTCTTTAAAAAATGTTGCTCTCTTCAAGAAAGAGGGCAGTGTAACCACAACAATCTATAGTTATTCCTAGGACTCTAAATATAGCCTACGCTGCAGTTTTTCTCTCTTTCTTTCTTGAAAACATAAATTTATTGCTCCCTTATCTCTCAAAGCATGTGTGTGGGGGTGGGGTGGGTGGGTGGGTGGGGGGCATGTGTGAAAACTTAACTCACTGAAAACACCCAAGCATGCTTAGGAATACTGTCTCTCTCCTCCCACCTTGTCTAATCCTCTCTGATCTGTAAATCAACCTCACGTGCGTTAGAGCTTGGGTAAAAGAGCTGCTCCACTGTCACGGATTACAGTCTCATCTGCTGTATTTACCTTCCACGGGAGCAGTACCAACACCGTCTGTGCATACGTCATTCTGATTTGGATGATGAACAATGTTCTCACAAACATATTATTATTATTATTATTATTATTATTATTATTATTATAGCAATATGTGTCCAAACCTGACGCACAATTTGGGTTGCATTTTAGTGTCACGACAATTGCTGTCACTAACTCCTCAGTCCTAATGCTATTTTTATCTGCATTATTAATTGGTGGCCACTAGGGCTGATTTTTCACTAATTGCATTTATCTTTAGTTACACCCGTTCTCCTTGCTCGTCGCTTCTCCGTGTAGTCCACTCCTGGTTTTTGCATTTCAGTTCGGACAGAATGCGCTGAGCGGCGCAGTTTCTACTGTACAAATTCATGAACATACACACTGCTACCGTTGCCTCGCGTTTAGCTCATCCACATCTTCTACAGATCTACCAATCGCCATCGCAAGACTTTGTTGATCATGTTCCAAAATGTGATGATGATGCCGTAGCCCGTTGCTGCTTCTATAAATTTACCGACGGGTTAACCTGAAGTTACCTGGGTGTTCTTACATGACAGCAGGTCTCAGGGCGTTTTTAACGCATTGACCTTTGACTGGCAGCGAATGACAAATCAAAGGTCGGTGTCTATGAGCGGAGCCGGCGTTCAAAGCGCATCTTCACGTCGGCACAAGACGGCGCTCCCGGGAGAATGGTAGAAGGCGCTCAGAAAGGTAAAGGCATCTGCTGGATTTTCTGTTTCTACTCTCTGATTGAGCTCATGAGAATTGCAATTTATCGACCGCCGGTGGCCTCAAACCAGGCAGAGAAGTGGAGGGCATCACGATCTGAGTGTGGATGTTACATAATAGCTACCTCCGGAGATTGTGGCCACTTCCCCGATAGTTCATCCCCGCTCGGTGGACAGAATTCACTTGTTCCAAGGAGAAATGTTTCCTCCAGATTAGCCTACGAGACAAAATAATCAGAATTTTAAAAATAAAAATAAAATAGTCTCTATGCAGTTGGCCTGTATTTTGCTAGATGCGCTCATGATCATGATGAGTGACATCATTTACGTTACTTCTGTCAGGGGTAACGATTTTTTTCCTTCCCTTTGCAAATGAGACATCTTGTCCTTTCTGGGGGAAAAAATGAAAAAAAATGAAAGCTATTATTTGGCATCGACCTAAGTTGACTAACTGAACATCGTTAAGACTGACACTTTTATATAATTTTTCTATTAGAAGGTGATTTCAATAAAGACATTTCAGGAAACAAGTTAAAGGCGCATCCGTGCCTGTTCCGTCTGGGACAACTCAGTCTTGCAGGGCAAATTTCAAGACGCGAAATACTAAAGTCGGAGCACCGCTGTTATGAATACTGTTGGAGGAAAAGGTGCCATGTACTTCCATCACATTCACCATCTTTAATCACCCAGAGCTGGCTCTTGGTGAGAGGAAGGCTCCTCTCCTTTAGTCCAATAGCGTACCTTTACATCATCAAGCGTCACGCATACCACGTGAGGAGCTTACACGACTTGGCTCGGTTTCATGTTTAACCACTGACTCACCTTTTGCACCAGGATGTTATAGTCATCCATCAGGATTTAGAAGATGACTTGTTTAGTGCAAACAGGCATATAAGATAGGACAGCCAATTTTATATTTTTTATGCACGATTTTATTGTTTAAAAAATTATGGCTCAATAAAAACTGTGCATGCATACAAGAGCTTTAAGCATTTTTATGGCTAAGGGAAGAGGCTTGTCATTGGACTGTAGCTTTCCATGAAAGTGCTGATGAAAACTATATCTCTGCACACTGCAGTAGGACTGTGCTGAGATATTTAGTCACACAGTTGTATAATAGGATTTTAAAATCTCGCAGGCTCAGCAGCTGATTCAAAATCTACTACCTGACTTGTCAACAGAGGCCTGTAGCTGATGCAGCAGATTCCTGGATTTTGCTTTAACTGTTATAAGGATAATCATTAATCTTCAAACTACCCTTAAGGATAATGGTAAAACCAATATAAATAGTGATATGGCTTCTTTTGAGACAGTATCACATTACAGCAGCTGCCATAAAGCAGCTCATTGGGCAGTCAGCTGCACATTTAAAAGCTTTTAAGGAATTCTCAAAAGAGGAATGTAAATGAATTCCCTGAAAGTCATAACACAGGCATCCCCCATGTCATTTAAAATGTAGCCAAAAAACAATATAAGAGGGGCGACACAGTGGTGCGGTGGTTAGCACTGTCACCTCACAGCAAGAAGGTCTTGGGTTTAAATCCAGGCTGGGGCCTTTCTGTGTGGAGTTTGAGTGTTCTCCCTGTGTCGGTGTGCGTTCTCTCCAGGTACGTCAGCTTCCTCCCGCAGTCCAGAGACATGCAGTTAGTGGGCTTAAGTTAATTGGTGATTCTAAATTGACTGTAGGTGTGAATGTTTGTCTGTCTCTCGATGTTAACTCTGTGAGGGATTGGCGACCTGTCCAGGGTGTACCCTGCCTCTCGCCCTATGACAGCTGGGATAGGCGACTCTGAATCAGATAAGTGGAAGAAGATGGCTGGATGTACAATCTTAAGAGTTTAAGCAGGTTTTGAACAGTTTTTTGTTTGTTTGTTTTGCACACAAGAGGGATTTAGAAAACCTGCCCTGCAATGACCCTGATATCAATACAGATCAATAAAACTAAAGCTGCTGAAGTTTTATTGTTGGCATTTACTTGTTGTTGTGAGCCACTTTCCTGTATTTATGCAGCAGATGTCTCATATTGTTTGGGATCATTAGGTACCATAATATGGTACCATAATATGGTACCTAATGATAAAAGTTAAATCTTTTAAAATAAAAGCTGTCTGAATGCCATTTGCTCAACTGCAGGCTTAAGTTTTGTAATGCAGAGGCTCAAGTTCATTGATATGTGATTTTCTAGATTCCATTCGTTTATAAAATGGCTGGAAACTATCTGAAATTGTCCTTTAAAATACCCCCCCCCAAAAAAAAAACCAGCTCTAAAAAAGTGAACTTTCATGTATGACAAAGGAAGAAAACTATATTTTGGAAGTTTGATTTGTTGTGAATTTTCTGTGGACAGACTCACCAACTAATCCATTAATACTATCAGCTCTGTTTGCCTATTTCAACCAGTATAGTTTTTACTTAATCAGGTAATCTCATTCATCTCACTGATCACAAAAACCTCCTTTGTGAGACATATTTGGATACAGTACAGAAAGAGAGAGATAAACATAATCAGACAAACTGAAACACACAACATGCTACAAATATGTGTTTAACATTATTTGTAGTGACACAACAAAAAGAATGAAGCTCATACTCCACCTGCTTGCCGTGTTCTCAACATGCAGGGTATCACTGGTAAATACTGGAAGGCACAGCTCACAACAAGACAGGAAGCTCCCTTGCAACAATGCAGGGGCAGCACGTTGCATCCGGTTATGGCCGGGGTATCATTCTTCCCTTTTGGACATTCCGTTCCCGCTGTGCTTTGAGCTCCCGTCTGTTTCGCTAAAAGGGTTTCCCAGGCTCATGTCCTCTTTTCAGAACTACGCAGGGTTTTTGTTGCCAGGGGACAAGGCCTAGGAAGGAAGCATGCCATCACTGGTCAGTGCTTTGTCCTACATGGACCCAGGGTCATAACAAAAAAATTAAACAGAAAAATGACAAATTTGGAGCTAAAATGACAAATCTGCCTAATTTAAATGGCTACTAAAATCCAATTCAGTCCTAAAAAGACTCAGCCAATTCCCTGTGATTTGTGGTGAGGTTCCTTTTTGTGACAAAGCATGGCACTGTTGTCCCCACTATTATTCACTCTGATAGAGCCAGGGGTCCTTCTTCATTTTTAGTGCAGGAGTCAAATGAAAAATTTTGCTCTGTTATGGTCCCAGACTTATAATCTGGATTCTATTTATACCAGCAAAAACTGTTTCAAATGAATTCAAGTGTTCCTTGCAATGCTGGAACAATTACAATTTTAATCAATAATTCTACACACACCTTGGATCATTCTAATCTCTGCCTCTACTATGCATATATCATTGTTACCTGCTAGCACCATCCATCATTTGACTATTGTGAATTTGACTTGCCAGGAAGTCCAACAGTTTCTTAGGTCTCTTAAAATGGAGCTGATATAATGACGGAAATGAATCCACTGTTTAAATAATCCATTGATTATTTGAGTCAATTTTAAAGCAGGGCTGCCAAACACTTGTTTGTGTCAGTGCCCCCCCGGATATTTAATACCTTTGGGTTTTTGATTAGTTTTTGGCGAAAACATTTTAATCCAGTTGTCTAGTCTTCTTCAATCAGCCTACTAGAATATGTGAATGCAGCTTTAACACAGGAGGACTGTGAGTTGGGGTGGATTTCCCTTCTACTCAGTCGGT
Organism: Pterophyllum scalare; assembly: GCA_024447675.2. Lineage (NCBI taxonomy): Eukaryota > Metazoa > Chordata > Actinopteri > Cichliformes > Cichlidae > Pterophyllum > Pterophyllum scalare. The sequence continues at coordinate 1,596 of JAMQGT020007726.1, read as the reverse complement.
GACTACAGCAGTAGCACAAGCGTCGTAGTGGAATGCGGTGCTGAGAAAAGGAGGATGCAATAGAAAAAGAACCGGAGAGAGAGAGAGAGAGAGAGAGCGAGAGCGAGAGCGAGACCACCCGGTTTTGTACCACAGAAACAGAGGAGACCGGTCACCCTCTCATCCTCGGACATGTGGCGCTCCCAGCAGCGGCAGCAGCGACAGCAGTAGAGGAGGCACTAGTAGCAGCACAGAAGCAGCAGCGAGGGTGACTGCGCGGCGTAGCCTTCTACGTCTTTGGGGCTTCTTTTGTGTTTAATTTCCCTTCTTTTTTATGTGCTTTGGTAATGAGCTTGCTGGGGGCCTACAAGAAAAAGACCAGTTACGATGGATATGAATCTTTGCAGCTGGTCGATAGCGGCGGGGATAGCTTCAGCGTCGGCAGAGGCAGCAGCAGCGGCGGAAGCACACTCGGAGGCTCCATAGCGGCCACCCTTGGACCGAAGGCAGGCCCGCTGAGAGAGGAGGACTGCAGCACCATGGACAGCTCAGGTAAGCATCGTTACCGCCTCGAATAGCGATTCTAGCCTTGGTGGACGCGGACAGGGCTGGAGTAAAGGTGTTTTGAATTTACTTAGTGTTACCGCGGCCTGCAATTGCTTTGGTGGGGAGGCAGCAGTGGGCAACATAATGGCTATCATAAGTGAAAGTACAGAAGAATCCTAAAAACCCTTCCTGAGCTCCCAGTGGTTCCAAGACCCCGCCGAAAGAACTGTACTGAGCTGTTAATGCAAAAATAGATGTAAACATCTATGCTTGGATCTGTAAATACCCTTTACTCTTACTCTGTGTGTTCTTGCGTGTGGTATTTCTATCCTGCCAAGGCTACTTCAGATAGGCTACTATAGAGGCAGATGTTTAGACATTTGTTTAACACATTTGGCCTGTCACTAAATAATATTCTAGTACCCATGATATATTAAAATTGTTATAAAAATGTAAAAAAGGTGTATGCAAAGTAATTTTACAGCGAAATGTGAATGATATCTGCCATGTAGACCACAATTCATGCCTTATTTACATTGCACATGGGCTTTAAGCCCGAAATTATCTTATCAACAGTTAAGAGAATAAACCCTGCTTAGTTTAAGGCAGCATAAGCCCAGAATCTGTCTGTTTAGGTGGTTAATCTGGTAGTTGTGGATGTCAGTTGATTAGCCTCATATATCCAGTGTATAAAAAAAACAAAAGAAAAAACATGGGATTTTAAAATAAAGATGCATGTTAGTCCTCATAATCCACCAAAAAACCACCATATGTGTGATTTAATTCAGCTGGAAGAATTAATTGGTTTTGACAGAATTAACTCCCTTCTTGGTTAAAAAATAATCCTATAGAGTGGTATAGTTTTGGGATAGCTTATGTTCTCTCAACTGTTTCCATAGTTGCTATCACTGAAGTGGCAGTGTCTATGAAAACAGCTAAATACCTGGAACATGATATAAATGTCAATTTATGGCATCCAGCAGCATAACAATAGCATAATACCATTTGGACCTCTATATTGGTTCATATTATATATTTTTAAGTAAATTGATTACTGAGTAAAGAATACCG
>JAMQGT020007725.1:0-22744 GCA_024447675.2 Pterophyllum scalare | reverse complement strand
AGGGTTCGATTGTGCAACCTTGCATTTGAAGGCACCGCTGTGGAGCAGAGCTTTATGCGCACACGCAGAGGTTTATTTAAACTGAAGCTGCCTCAAGTGGACATTAGAGGAACTGCTTTTATGAAATGTGTATTTTTTTTCTGCGTGTTTCAGGTCGGGCATTTCTCCCGCTGTTACGTGGGAGCTGTGGTTCAGGGTGAACGGCTTTCTGCTGGCTGCGCTGTGCGTAGTCCGGGTTTTCTCCGTGGTCGTGGTGCTGCTGCTGGGCTGCCACCTGTACCTGATCTCCATCAACTGCACCACCTGGGAGTTCATGTCCCGTCACAGGATTTCATACCTGAAGACCTGCAGAGACGAGGAGAACCCGTTCGACCGCGGCGTCTTCTGCAACCTGTGGGATTTCTTCTGCATCTGCAGGACGGTGATGTGGGAAAGGTGTATCACAGAAACACTCAGAATCCAGTCTGACCCCACAGAGGTTGGAGTCAGGTTAACCGCTGACTGGTTTTGTATTTTTACAAAGATGAAGACAGAGGAAGGAGGAAACGTTTGTCTTTAATTGTTTTAGTCAGAAGGAAACTCTTCGGACTAAAGCAGCAGACCCTCTCAGGATGAAATTGAACCACACGTTTCCTGTTCTGGGCTGCAAACTCTTGGACTTTAATCCAAATAATCCAAACCTACAGTATCTGCTGCATGCTGCCTTAACACAATCACTGTACCCGCATTTGCAGTCAACGTTAAAACACACGATCAGTGCTGCCGCTCAGTGTTGGTGTTTTACGGTGTGATGCGCGACACTTGAAGTCACAGGTTTAGTTTGGTTTGGTGTGTTTTAAAGGGCACGTATCATGCTTCTAAATCCTTCCTTTTCATATGTAAATCATTCACTTGTGGTCTATATAAAGTAGAACTGCAATGCTTTGGCCTGAATTCCTCGTTATTGCAGCTCCACAGACCCCTCGTTTACCCCTGTTCTGAGGCGCGTCTTAGAGCAGCTCGTTTTGGTGCGGTCTCTTTAAATGAATGAGACATTTCACACCCTGCCCCCCTCCAGGTCGCAGACCGTTCCACTCCACCCCGTTCGGCCATTTTTGTAATTTGATAGCAGCGATACGATTATCTTACCAGCAGAAAAACACGCACGCTGAAGAGGCTCTGATGCCGGGGGGCGATGTAAGGAATCGTGTGGGTTAGTACACCAAACAACTGAACATTTTGACTGTGTCTACGTGCAACTTCATCATAACTGAACTTGGACTGCAAAATCACTGCGAGAAAAAAAAATGGAGGATTCATGAAATTGGTTAGCCAGGTGTCGGTGACCTTGTTTAGCAGTTCCACAGCAAATACTGTGACGTAACAGATAAGAAGAAGTCACAGGGACTAGAGAAAACTGAACAGACTGGAAAAACATGACCCAAAAAGAATATAAAGATATCTACACAGCACTGGGACAGAATGCATTTAAATTTCCTGCACTGCTACACACTGAAAGGACACCACAAAATGGATTTAAGGGCTTAAAAAGTGGATTTTGCATGATATGTCTCCTTTAGAGAAAGGTCAGCAGATGTAACTAAATAACAGAAACATGAAATCCTGCCTGCAGTTTTGATTCTTGATAGTTTCAAATTTCTTTATGTGGAAATTATTTATTTGGGCATTAATAGGTTCATGTGTAGTTCTGTATTTTTATTCTTGAACTCTAGGCTAGCTCCGCAGCCTCTTGGTTCGTCCTCTTGCTGAGATGAGCTGCTTTAGCCCCTCCCTCTTTAGGCCACTTTTCTTCTGATTGACTGTCCCCTGCAAACAGGAAGTTTGACCATCCAGTGGGCGGGGCTTCTGAGCTCAAAAAGCATAGACTGTGTGGAAAAGATGGATTCTGAGTCATTGTGACGTGACCATTGGTTTGCAAAGTCTCGTCTTTGAAATCTCGAGCCAAGTGTCTTCACCGTCGCCGTGTTGAACCCAGACATCAGGCACAGAGCAGACCAGGCCTGCATCATCAGCACGTGTTAGGGGTGTCCTCTCTCTGTGACGTCACACGAATCCAAGGAAACACTGTGTGAGCAGAGCAGTGTGAAGTCTGAGCTTAACTCCACGTTAAATTTTTCCTGAATATATAATTGAGCTCTCTTGACTTGAAGTGTAACTTTGACTTGAAGACAAAAACACTACATGTGATTGAAACACTCAGGTTTGGTCACTGCTGACCTCATGTTACTTACACTAACTGTATTTTAACCTGCGCCTGTTTTGTGCCTTCAGTTTCACGTACCTGCTTGTATACGGATGTAAGTAAGTTTATTTTTTACCATGTTTTTACTGTATTGTTCTGTTTGTATTTATTGACAACAAAGAGTACATTAAACCACCGATGATTTGCATGTTATTATAGAGTACATGTGTACAGACTGACATTCCCGGTCAGGATGCTTCACGTACATACATAGAGCACATAAATACATATAGTACTGACACAGAAGTAACATGTAACATTCAGCAGCATAAACTTAAAGTGCTACAACAGCTAAACCACCTGACTGCCCTGTTATGGTTTCCTAATTTAGCTGACTGCAAGAAGAGCATTGAGTGTCCTGCACAGAGATGACCTTTCAGTCCTGTTAAAGAGCAACTTAACACCCCGACAACATCCCCTTTACAACATCCAAACCGACGTCCCATGATTAAATAACTACAAGTGTGATGCAATGCTTTCTTTATTGGGGGAACCTAGAAGGCAAAATCACCCTCCCCCCATCCAGCAGACAGGTCTGTCACAGAGACAACCATTCACACTTACAGCCAGCCAGCCTAACCCCACGCATGTCTTTGGACTGTGGGGGGAAGCTGGAGTACCTGGAGAGAGCCACGCACACACTTCTGTGACCTCCCTGCTGTGAGGTGATGGTGCTAACCACTGCTCCACAGGTATGAAGAGAAGGTGAGGTAATAAGGTAGAACAGGTAGTTTTGGTCATTGAAAAGATGATGAGAAAAAAAGAGTGAATTAACTCTTTTCCTCTGAATCCTGGATGCATGTCATTTTTGTACTGGTGCTGCCACCATTATAGGTCCACTCTGGCACTGCTAGAGCTCACCTGGTTGAGCAGGTATGCCAAAGGCTACTGCAGGGGCCTGGGACTGAGTCCAGCCCAGATCACTTCCTGCATGTCATTCCCCCCAAATCTTTCCAAAATAAAGTTCCACTTTAATTTTATCCATTTGTTGCTGCTGTCTCTTTGGGTCCTCACTCAGGCCTTGAATATGACATGAAGCTCCTTTGGTATGCCGTAATAAATGTATTGTTGTAATTATCTGGTGTTTTACATTAAAAATAGGACAAAGAGGCTCTGAAGAAGTTTTTAAGTTGTAAATTCGTTATAGTAAAAAAAACCACAAATCCTGTGAAATTGATCCTGTGGGTAAATTTAAGGTGTAAAACAGCTGAAAATGATGGCTTTTAAAAAAAAAAGTTCTAATTATGAAAATGATCTGCTCAAATTAATGGCCTTGTGTCCCATTTTGAAAGCTTGCTAGAGTAATCTGCTGCATTAAAACTTTCACTTTATTAGAGATCAGTCTTTAACACACTGATCAGATTTAGGCCAGAAAAGCACATCCATGGATTTCTGGGGCTCAGGGTGTCGGTATCTCTCGAGAGCCACATCAGTGATTTGTACAGTAAACATTACTGCATATAAGATGTTCTTAATCAAAAGATGATTTAGTGTTAAGTTCCTCTTTAAAGCCTGCAGGCGTATTCCAGCATTCCCAGGAGCAGGAGAACAACATCAGGGCATTTTGTCCTCTTTTTTTATTGCCTTATTATCAGTAGAGCTCACTGAATATGAGTCACTAAAGTCAAAATACAGATACTTTATCACTAGTATGGCTATAACAGATCATCTATGGCTTCTTTTATAACACTAGTGATTACAGGGTTTTCTAGTGCACGAGTTCACCACAGTGCCATGCGCTTCCTACTGCTGTAACAGAAAACAGCCGCAGCAGAGACACTTCACACATGTCAGCCTGACATTAACACGTTTTTAAAAGGAAATGTTTGGAAACCAGAAGTCGGAGGAGCTCGTTTCATCTGTTCGGTCGCGGCAGTGGGCAAAGCCTGTCACAGTGATGCACGGAGACAGCAGCACATACTGTTCCTCTGAAGGAAAAGTCAAAGCAATCAGCAAAGGCCACAAAGCCAGCTCCAGCTATCGCAGCACACAGGAGGCTTGAAGAGGCTACAAAGATCATTTATATGATGTTCTCATATGATACAGCAGGAAAAATCTGTGAGCAATCCCACCTTCAAAATCAGCTGATTGTATTTTATTGAATATGCACATCTCAGAACTTTATAAGTACCGGACATAAAAACACATTTGAGCTCTGCTGAAACCTGCGACCAAATCAGTTTTATACACACTTCTCTGCGACTTAAGTATCATGTGAAATATCATAGTTTCAGTGGGAAAACTGCACTGGTTTAATATCTGTGAAGCAGGGGTACAGAAACAAAGCTTCTGAGAAAGGTGGCTGATTCAAGAGGTCATAGTGCATGCAGGGTCCCCATTTAATGTTACATTTGCTGCTTTTGCTTATCGTCTAGCTTTGGTTTGTTCTGGATCATGGAGGGTGCCAGGATTCAGATTTTTCTTTCGGAATAAGCCGGTGTGTCCCTTTTGCTCACTTTAATAAGCTTTAGATGGGAATATCTGATCTATGCCACATTTATGTTCAGTTCAGTGTCCCCATCTACTGCTCACAGATCTGAGACCAGTTAATATTCAGGCTGTTAGTGTGATTCCTTTGCAGTGTTTTGGTGCTGCTGGCAGAGCAGCTTTTATCTTCCTCTTTGTAGTTTTACTGCCTGATATTATGTCATGATTGATGAGACATTTCCTCTTTCATGCATGCAGTAATTGCTTGGCACTGATGCACGATCAAGTGTAAATGAACACTTTGAGAGGATCATTCATTTCACACATTTATAAACAAAGATAAAGGAAGTTCCTCAGGTGCTTAAATCGCTGCCGTACTAGCAGACAAACCACTTGGGTTAAAAGAAATTTAAGTCTGGCTGCTCCCTTATCCGTGAGGGGTCTCCACAGCTGGAAGCTCCACATGTTTGATTGGGCAGAATTTCACACCGGAAGGGGAAATCCCTTTGGTGTAGTGAGAGGAAATCAGAGTGAGGGCTCAGTGCGTGCTGATTTACAGGCCAGGATATTTCTATCCCAGCACCTCTCCACAGTCATCAGTTCAGTTTCTGTTAATTCAGAACTATATTTTGAACCTCCTGTAATTGATCTGCACATAGCGAATGATCCGGTATGAACATGTTTATCTAGAGGTGATAAAGTCATAGACCCTTCAAGCGCCCCGTGTCCGCCTCTGAGAGATTGCTTTCAACCTTTCACCAGATCTCAAAAATAAAGTAAGCGCAGGTGGAGGTGAGAGCGGGCTGACAGGCCGAGCAAACTCCGACTCTCTGCGGAGATCATAATCTCTGCAGCTAGAAACACAAAGAAGATGCTGCCTGGTTGTTTATTGATTTTGTTGGACTGTCGACTCAATGACAGCTGAGTCAGCGTTTTTAGCCATGATGCACAAACATTTAGAGTCAGCATCAAGACCAGCGTGGGAAACTTTCATTAAGAGGGAATCAAGTGAGATTTGTGGTCACACTTTATTTTAGGGCACACTAATATGATCCCAACTGGGGCCAAGTCAATCTTTTTTGTTTTTTTACAGCCAGGGAAAATTAGCCACGTATCTTTGATCTCATAATTACACTGGCTAATGTCTGTCTATACTGTTACAGTGAGTCTGTTTGGTCCTATGAACATTTGGCCTTTATTTCACAACATACACTGCACAACAAGACCCGCACCACCTTAACCTGACTTTTTTAAACAGTTCAGCTCCTCATTGATGGTGTGCTCGCTGTGAATGCACCATCAGAATCTCTAATGAGCATCTAATGTATGAAGATCCAGCTGCCCCGGCTACTTTTGCCTGAGTGTTGAGGAAGTACCATTCACAAACTTCACAACAGCATCCAGGTTGCGAGGCATTTCATAGCTGGTTAGGGGCGGGGGGGGGGGTGATGTGGGTTCCTGGTTGGACATTCCTGAAACACCTCACCTAGGAGGCATCCAAGAAGCATCCTGGTCAGATGCCTGAACCATCTGAACTGGCTCCTTTCCATGTGGAGGAGTAACGGCTCTACTGTGTGTCACTCCTGAATGACCGAGCTCCTCACACTGTCTCTGTGGGGGAGCCAGGACACCCTCTGGAAGAAGCTGCTGTGATCTCCTTCTTTCAGTAAGAGCTCGTGGCCGTAGGCAAGGATGGGAATAGAAATGAACCACAACAGTTGCTGCAGGCGCTCCGCTCGTGAATAAGACCCTGACATACTTGAAATGCTCCACTTGGGGCAGCAACTCCTAAACAGGCATGGACAAGCTGAGAACCTGAGGGCTCTTTCACTCTTTGCTGCTGTCTGCCCCAGAGCAAGCTGAAGATTTTCACCCGATGAAGCCAGAGGAGCCACACATCATGATCCTGAGACTGATGAGCTGGACACCCTCCTCTGTTTGCGCATGGGGCCAAAGGGCAGAGTGCACCTTACCGCCGTCTCATTAAGTCTCATCAGTGCAACATAAAATAAAGTGTAACCAAATTAGTTTCAGAGGATTAAGTGCAGGGTCTCTGAGACCCCAAGCTTATTCCTCATGATGTTGAACTGTTCCTTTAACTCACCTGTTTTTATTTACAATCTCTAAGCTGTCAGAAGGTAAAACAATCACAGGCCATCAGCAATCACAAGAGTCTGAGATAAATTAAATGGTAAGAGAAAGCTGCTCCTCACAGCTGTAGTCATAATCTGCAATGGTTTTCTGTACTCAAAGGACTCAAAACTGATCAATTTCACTGACTGACTAATCGATCAACTAATGCAACAGCAGACTAAAATATAAAAATAGAAAAGTCCTTTCAGTGTTTTCTGGATCCCTAACTTATGCAGCTTCATGTTTTTATCTAAAAATATAGAAATAAAGTAGCTAGCCAGCTGAGGGTTGTGGTTATGATGACCGTGGGTTACCTGCCAGTGCGGACACTAATGTGGACATTCTGGTTGTAATCTCCCCCCCCGGTCATTTCAACTTAAATTTCACCCGTGCAGGGCGCAAAAGTCAAAGTCTGCAAACGCTTCCTGCTGCTCAGCGGAGAGGCTGAAGGGCTTGGAGGGAGGCGACAGGATTGGCTGGAGTCGCGTGAACTCGCTGTCGAAGTTGCTGACATCAGTGGGCTCCTTGATCGACGGCAGGAAGGGCGGCGTTACTTTCTTAGCCAGCAGGGCTTCCCAGTCGATGGTCTGCAAAAGATCCACAAAGTTAAAAGAAAAGTTATCCTTCGCACTGAATCGACACTAAAGGCGACTTCCCTTTATTTCCTTTATTATTACAGTGGAGCACGTCAGTGTTAAACAGAGATTCAAACGATGAGGTCGGTGTATGCAGAGTAATCCCTGTGAGACTGCTCTACCTGCTCAGTTTCAGACAGGCTATTTTACATTATGTATGATGTCATAGAGAGGTGACATCCTAATATGGTCATTACCTTCTGTTAACGAGGGTGAGCCAGTCAGAAAAAAGTTAGGTTCAAAGGAGGGAAGCAGCTTTAACAGCTGATTTCAGACTCGGCAGAAGGGAAAGACCCAGCGTAAGATTGTTCTGAACTGTGACTCATGCAAAGCTACCCTCGCAGAGTCAGAGAACAAAAACATGGAGCTGAAAATGAGGTCAGCACTGATTAGATTCTGGTCTCCACAGTTTAAGCAATCAATACTTTAGAAGACAGAGGTGCTGATAGAGCCTTGATGTGTCTGGACAGGTTGAGTCACTGTCTAATCAGTACTCATCAGTGCTTCATCAGGACTGCTGGACACTGATTATAATAACTACTCAGCTCGCCTACAGTCTAGCTCAGGGGAAAGAAAGTGAAGACAAACAGTTGATACCGATTTGATACCTCAAAGAATTTCTCTCCTTTGACCTCGTTTGCGTCCCTTTCTCCAGCTCCGAGCCTTTTCAGCGGGTTCTTCTTCAGCAGCTGTAAACAAACACGGTTGTTTGATTCACTCAAAGGAAACTGCAGAGACCAACTGTATACGATGCTTACATTTATATCAGAAATGAGAGATTAGGTTCTAAAATGTATCTGGTAAGCTCCGACAGTTACATTCTCACCAGCATCTGTCTTAGCTGAACCTATTCAGCGGTAAATATGAGTATTTGATTTAGAAAATGTCTCCTCATAACGAGAAGGATCTCGATTTGAAGCTCCTCGGATGATGTGGGTTTCCTCCTAGTGCTCCGGCTTCCTTCCACAGAGTTTGTTGATTTATGGGTGATTCTAAATTGGCTGTAGGTGTGGGTGTGATAGTGTGCGGATGGACTGGTGACCTGTGCGGCGTGTACCTTGCCTCCATAACAGTAATAATCACAATCAGAGTTGGGCAAATGGTTAGAAAAATAGATGCAGGCCTTTTCCTGACTCACAGCGGCGAGCCTGTGCTACTTTACTGAAGAAAAATCTGTGCATGTCCTCGTTAATCGCAGGAGGCCAAATGAAGGTGAGTACCTTCTGGATGATGGAGACGGCATCAGGAGGAAGGCAGGTTGGATACTGCACGTCATCATTTACGATGCTGTCAAAAACCTCCTCCTCATCTTCCCCAGGGAACGGAGACTAGCAGGAGGGTGGAAAGATGCTGAGTTAGGGTTAAACTATGACGAACTGGGGAAATGATACTAAGTCATTAAAAGCTTTCAGTCTAACCAGAAAATCAGACACAGAGCTACAAAAGCTGAACTGAATATGTGTTAATCACCTCTCCAACAAGCATTTCGTAGATTAGGACGCCCATCCCCCACCAGTCCACCGCTCGGGTATAGTTGTCGTCCGTCAGGACCTCAGGAGCAAGAAACTCAGGAGTCCCACAGAAGGTCGAGGTCCGATCGCCGTGACCCATCCCTGCCGATACATCACATACCTCAGTCCTCTCAGATGGAAGTATCGAGAGTTTAAACCATAAAGCTGATTATGTTTGGCAGCATAGAAAATCAAGGCTGTGGCTACTGCTACATGTGCTCAGCCAGAAATCAGTTTGGGTGTATAACGAGTCAGGAGATTACAGACAGATGTGCTGAATCAATTCACCTTCTTTGCAAAGTCCAAAGTCTGTGATTTTCACAAATCCATCTGCATCCATTAACAGGTTGTCCAGCTTCAGATCTCTGTGTAAAACACAAAATACACACACTGAAGGCTGCTGTATGTGTCCCGGTAACATGATGTCACTTTGACCATCATCACCTACCGATAGATGATTTTGTTCAGATGCAGGAACTCTAAACCCAGCAGGACACATGCTGAGTAAAACCTGTGCACAAAAACAACGACAGATCAGAGGTTGTGGATAGCAGCTCAGAAGAATACCGCCTTCAAATAATACACAGAGGCTTTCATCATATGGAAATCGCTCAGGCAGTGAGCTCACGCTCTCTGTGCACACCTGGTCTGGGCCTCGGTGAACACATCGTTGTGGATGTGGATCATGAGGTCACCGCCGGGTAAATACTCCATGACGAAGCAGACGTGGTCGCTGGTCTGGAAGCAGCCGTGGAGGTTGACCAGGAACGGATGTCTGGACGCGTTGATCATCTCAAAGATCCTCTTCTCGCTCATGAGGCTGCAGGAAAATACAACACATTAGTTTGGGTTCGTCTGAAGTCAAACCTGTAGGACACACTGACGTCCTTAGAACTCGAATGAGCCTCCAGGGCTGCAGTTCCCATAATGGCCTCTTGAGGCTGGCTCCAAAAGCAAGTCAGTCCCCAAAGTGTTGAAATGTCCAACTTCACAGCATTAAAACTGGTACAACAGCTGTTTTGGCCTTTACTGATTGTCTGAGTGAAGCCAGCAAACAAATGCACCTTTTTAAGGTTGTCAGTCATGCAACAAGCTTAGATTCCCACGCACCTGTGTGCAGATTAAAGTCTTCTTTCACTCACCTGTCCACTTCATCACGAGTCACAATGTCTCTTTTCTTCAAGGCTTTGATGGCGTACAATTTTCCGGTCTTCTTAAACTCTGCCAGCAGGACCTGGAAAATATTCACAGCAAACCATGCAGCTGAGGACAAATGGGAGAAGTTTGGCTCAATCACAGAGTTTTAGAGGAGAGCTTCACTGTTACCTTCCCAAAGTGTCCTCGGCCAAGAACTGAAGTGTATTTAAAATCCTCCATCTGCATCCTTTTGGAAAAAAACACAACAAACAAAAAGTAAGGATGATGCTTCATTCCTGACTTTTACAGTATAAAGAGAGTTTCTGTGTGCACGTGTATGTGCACGTGTGTGTATGCATGTGTATGCGTGTGTGTGTGTGTGTGTGTGTGTGTGTACTTTAGAGCAGATACAGGCTGATCGTCACTTTCTTCTGTGGAAGACTGCAAATAGACACAAATTTTTACCAATTATTGACAAATCAGAGCTCGATGTGTTTAGATGCTCTAAAACCTTCAATAAAAGCTAGAATTAGAGCAATCGGTCATTAAAGAAACAGGATATTCTGCAGTTAAAGTGGAATCATTTAAACTGTAATATCAGCAGATTGTTTCCTGTCAGAAAAATGTCTCCCAGGAGACTCGTTAGATTAGGCTGCAGTTTTTTCTCTTTGTCTTATTGGTATCCAAAGTTATAAACATATGCTGAGCTGATGCAAAGTTCAAGCACCAGAACCACGGGCACAACAAACTGATGTTCAGTGATGGTTTTAGTGAGTAACTGAGTCGTTAACTGTAAATGATTCAGTTTCATTTGTTAATCATAACTGGAAACGTGCCAAAAAACTGCAGGTCCTCAAATATCCATTTGAGGTTGGCTCCAAAAGGGAGTCCGTCCCCACAGACTTGCATGTTAAAATTTACAGCAGGAATAAACATGTTTACAGAAAGGTACAAAAAATGGTTTTGGCCTTAATGGAGAGTTTCTTCATAAAAACTTCATATCAAACTCCGGGGGTGTCTCTTACTGTCTGACAAATAACATGACCTGCAGGAAGCGTCCAAGAAGTCTGTCTTCTAGTTTTGGGAGTATTTTATTGGTCTGTTACTTGGCACTAATTAGTTTATGAAAGCAGCAGTCAAAGCTCATAAAAATATTTGAGCTCATAATTAGAAATGCATGACTAAAGTTAAAGTTAATGTCTTTAGCCAGTGCATGGCAACTTCACCTGTTTTTCTTGCAGTGCGGGCACGGGCGAAGCTCTGTGCGCTGCAGTGATGATGCTGGCTGTGTTTTCTTCCCGGTCGAGGATGGTGGGAGGAGGCTGATCCTCAGTGATGCTCAGTCTGATTACTGGCGCCTCGCTGCAGACCCACACACACAAGTGTTGGAGAACAAAGTGAGATCCTTTACTTAAATAAGTTCACCACTATATAAACTAGGAAGAAGTAGGAAGCCAAAAATCCAAAAACTACTGAGACAGGCCAGGACCAGGACTCAAACTACTGACATTGTCATGGGAAAAGTTTAGTTTATCTCCTCCTGGTTCTACTGTATATACATTGAGTGTTTGTTGGCTACAATACACAATGGAAAGCAGCACCATCTATCACAGTGTGAGATGATGTTCTGACTCAGACCTTGGCAGTGAAGTGGTGGTTTGAGGCTCCTTTTCAGTTGGACGGGTTGCGTTGTTGCCCATCAGGTCAGGGGTCGTGGAGGAAGAAGAGCTGAACGTGGTGAAGGAGCTGTAGCGAGGGAGGATGCTCATCATCAGATGACCCCAGGTGGCAAAATTCATGTTCATCTGGGCTGCTCTGAGAAAGTTCTTCCCTGAGGAAGAAAACAAATCAGCCAGCGAAGCGAGTCGTTTCTTCACTTCACGGCAGAAACAGAAACACGGATCTACATAAATCTGGTGGGTTTTCTGCCTGTACCTCTCTCTTTAGTGAAGATACATCGCTGACGTCTCAGTTTTGGCTGCCGCTCAAGCACAGCGTCGATAAATCGAAGCTGTAAAATACAGAACAAACAGATTTTGTAAACTCTTTGGAAATTCTCCGACATTTCTGCCTGGACTGACTGAAAAAGCAGGCCTTATAATGCATCTGAGGTGGCTGTGATCTTTGGCACCAGCTGATTAATGTGGATTAATTTGAGACAGGAAGATTTTATCAGAATGAAGGCATAAAGGTCACGGGGAAATGGCTCAAAGCTGTGAGTGTGGTGCCAAAGCTTTGGCTCCGTCCTCCCTGAGCGCTCACCCTGAATATCGGGTTTCTGGTCCTCAGTGAGACTTTGTTGAAACAGAGCAGAACATAATGTGACCCAGCAGAGGGAGAAGGAGAATCCCAAACAGAAGACGTATAAGGATGCATCTTTTCCTTAGTTTTGGATTTTCTACAACCATAATGAAATCTGTCAACATGCAGCTGTGTTAACATCCCGCTCTTCAGATAAGATTTTAAGACTTTAAACAGCTTACTGATCACTTTTAAAGCATGTTTAGGTCTGAGTCTGCCTCACCTCACAGCTGAAAGGGGCTCAGGAATAAGAGAAGTAACCAAAAACAGAGCAGATTAAGGTCACCACTTACCCCTTAAACTTCAGGGTGTTGTCCTGGTAAAAAAATCAAACCTGGATCCGTCTCTACCCACGAGCTACAGGCCCACAGTAACTTCAGAAAGTCACGCTAGACTGAAACAGCTCTCCTCAAATCCTCAAAGGACCTTTTGATGACTACAGATAAGGGTGACTGTTCAGTTGTCAGCTCGGCCTGTGATACAGCTGATCATCGGCTCTGGATCCACAGGTTAAACCACATAACAGAGCCCTGCCTCGGATTGGTTTACCTTATTCAGCATTCTGGGTAAGTCCTCTGTTACTTTCACTGTATATTCTCCCATTCGGTCACAATATCACAGTTTTAAAATCATTTCTTGTCGTGTGTATGCCGACAGCATTCAAACGTTACTCTCTTTTAAACCTCACGAATTAGATAAGCTCTCCATTTGAAATGACTGTTTTAATGCAATCAAAGGTTGGATGGCAAACAGGTCCTGAGAGCATTACAGCCCAAACAGTAAGCACTAACATGTGGAAGCTCAGGATTTTTGTGAATGACATCTGATGCTCACATCAAGTCTCTGAACCACTGTTTTTTCCATTTAAAAAGCTTTTGTCTCAGAAAGTGAATTGGTGATGCTTGGCCATGCCTTCACCTCCCCTCACTTGGATTATTGTAACTCACTGTTTTATGTCTGGCTAAAGCATCTATTTAATCGCCTCCACTCTGTCCAAAATGCTGCTGTAAGGCAGCTCATAAAACTTCACATATCATCCAACTTTTAAAGCTTTTGCACTGGCTTCCTGTCAGGTTAAGAGCTCAGTTTAAAATCTTGACATTATGGAAGTGGTCCACCCTTACAGGTGCTGTTCATAAAATTAGAATATGATGAAAAAGTTGATTTATTTCAGTAATTCCATTCAAAAAGTGAACCTTGTATATTATATTCATTCATTACACACAGACTGATATATTTCAAATGTTTGTTTCTTTTAATTTTGATGATTATAACTGACAACTAATGAAAACCCCAAATTCAGTATCTCTAAAATTAGAATATTGTGAAAAGGTTCAATATTGAAGACACCTGGTGCCACACTCTAATCAGCTAATTAACTCCAAACACCTGCAAAGGCCTTTAAATGGTCTCTCAGTCTAGTTCTGTAGGCTACACGATCATGGGGAAGACTGCTGACTTGACAGTTGTCCACAAGATGACCTTTGACACCTTGTCGAAAGAGGGCAAGACACCATAGGTCATTGCTAAAGAGGCTGGCTGTTCACAGAGCTCTGTGTCCAAGCACATTAATAGAGAGGCGAAGGGAAGGAAAAGATGTGGTAGAAAAAAGTGTCCAAGCAGTAGGGATAACCGCACCCTGGAGAGGATTGTGGAACAAAAGCCATTGCACACAGTGCCAAAGCTCCCAGTACCTGCTTTAAGGACCATGGTATCCCTGTTCTTAACTGGCCAGCAAACTCGCCTGACCTTAACCCCATAGAAAATCTATGGGCTACTGTGAAGAGGAAGATGGGATACGCCAGAGCCAACAATTCAGAAGAGCTGAAGGCCACTATCAGAGCAACCTGGGCTCTCATAACACCTGAGCAGTGCCACAGACTGATGGACTCCATGCCACGCCGCATTGCTGCAGTAATCCAGGCAAAAGGAGCCCGACTAAGTACTGAGTGCTGTACATGCTCATACTTTTCATGTGCATACTTTTCAGTTGGCCAACATTTCTAAAAATCCTTTTTTTCTATTGGTCTGAAGTAATATTCTAATTTTCTGAGATACTGAATTTGGGGTTTTCATTAGTTGTCAGTAATAATCATCAAAATTAAAAGAAACAAACATTTGGAATATATCAGTCTGTGTGTAATGAATGAATATAACATACAAGTTTCACTTTTTGAATGGAATTAATGAAATAAATCAACTTTTTCATCATATTCTAATTTTATGACCAGCACCTGTATACTCCAAGCCAGGTCAGGTCCTCAGAGACGAGCCTTCTTGTGATTCTGCACACTGAAAACTAGAAGTGTCTGCTATTGTGCCTTCCACACCTGAGCTCCAAAACTCTAAACAGCTAGTTAGCACGGTCTTTTTGCAGCCTTCACTCATCTGTTTGTGTTTTTGTGCTCTTCTGCTTGGTTCATGTGTGTGAACCAAGTGGTTTTTATTTATGTACCTCTGTAAAGCACCTTGTGGCTGTTCTTTGTCTCAAAACGCACTAAAAAAAAAAAAGGAACTTACTTTGGAAGTGATGCTGATGGAAGGAGGAGATGCACCAAATTATCTTCACATTAGCAGGCATTCGATTAAACTTTACCTTCCCATCTGTGACCTGCCTGGTGTTTACCTGGCTGGCCCTGCATACTGTACACGTGTTTGCGTTGTTGTGTGTCACTGTGCCGTACACCAGGCTGGTGCTCGTGTGTACCTTGGTGTAGAGGAGGCCCTGCGGCTCTAAAGTTATCCCCTGGTTGTGGTTTGGGTTGTCCATCATCTCCTCTAGTCGCAGGAACTTGACTGCACACATCGCCCTCCGGTCCCGCCAGAAGACACCGACCTCCAGCTCCCGGGACTGTCAGCAGAGGAGGACGCAACGGAGAAAACACAGACCAAAGGCTTGACTGAGGAGTGAGCACCACCATGAATCAAACGGATGCAGGATTTGCTGTCATTCATTTCTGTTCCAGCTGAGAATTTTTTGCAGAGATTTTGTTACGATCTTGTTAGATCTTGTTACGAGGCTGTTTCCATCAGATGGAAGTGAAAGTCAGTGTTTGCTTTCAGATGGGTGAAGTTACCTGCTGTATTTCCAGTTTACCTGAGTGTTTCCCATAAGTAGAGCCAAAGGTTGTTCATTTTGTCCTCACAGGTTAGCAGCTGTTAGTGAACACATTTGTGAGGGTGTTTTTTTTTTATTACAATATGAAACAATATTCTCGGTATTAAGGAGTTAATTGTGAGTGATTTAATTCCTTATTTTGTTTTGGTTTTAATTTCCTACAAACTGGAAGGTGAGCTGTTTTACAGATTTTAGGGCTGTCCTGTTCTGTAGGCCCCAAAGCTTAAAATTTAAAAAGTAAATGTCTGATTTCAGCATTTGAGTTTTCATGAACTGACGCCCTATTCTGACTCGTATTTCTGTCCCAAGTTCTTGAAACAACAAACAAACAAACAAACAAACAAACAAACACCTCTAAGTATCCACAGCACCTACATGCTGTTAGTTCAGCCTGTGGTGGACTAATACCTGCGGCCTCACTCCGGCGACCTGTCCGGGGTGTACCTCTGAGATGGTGATTGGGTAGGAGCGTTCATAACAAAGCACAACAGCCCCCCCTGTTGTCCACTAAAATTAATGAAATTCAGTAGGGCTCCAAAAAAAGACCCGCCTCCCTTTCCTCATCACTTTACCTCGACCTAAATGGAAACTGTCTTGACATCAAGGAAAGGTGTGAAGGAGGATTTATAAGGCCTTAGAAAAAGAGAAGTGTGATCCTTAATATGGCTTCTTAATATCATGTTGTTCACATGGATCTGCTGTGATTAAACAAGAATAAAGAGCAACTACAAAAAGCTCTTCAGAGATACTTTCCCCATTTCATCGTGTTGTTTCATGCAGGTCATAGAAAATATCACTTCATAACAAAGGCTGTCATTAAAAAAAAAAAAAAAAACCTATAAAGTGAAAATATGGAGATGATCCAGTGTGGCTGCTCCCTTTATTAAGGCTTTCTGTGACTGAAGTCACATTAAGTCATTATGATTAATCTTTATTTATAGATCTGTTTTTATACAGAAAACCGCTTCAAAGCAGGTTTTATCCCAGCAAAGTAATGTTCAGAGTTCATCTGTGGTTGTCTCTGTATTTATTAACATTTATATGATCTACATTACATGTCACTTATGGCCTTTTTGGCAGGGAAGGTGTGAGAAAGCAGTTTAACTCTGACTTTTAAGCATTTATTCAATAAATATGATAATAAATATAATTTTCATGGTGCTGGATTTGTTATGGTGGGTTTGGGATTTTTGTTAATTATTTTCAGAGCCCTTTGTTCCTGTTTTTCATGGTTATTTGGTGATATTTTAATTTCTTAAGCTGGGACTCCTTGCCATTATAGTTTAGGCTAAATGTGGCGCTCCCTGTGAGGAATCTCGGAGCGGCCCAGAAGTATAAAGCAGCATGCAGGAGCAGACTGAAACAATAATTCAATCCGGGAATTTGACTCCATCACAGGCTGTGTGTTATTTGGGGCTGCAACCGTATCAGATTTTCTTTTTTCCTCTTGGCAAATGAATTATACTCAAAATAAGAGTGATGGAAGGTGCAGAGAGGCACTTACTGACTGCAGCCCTGACAGCGTGAAGGTGAGTGTGACAAGGTCGGGACGGAGGTGGCGGTCTTGTGGGTCTACTCATTGCTGTTTTTATCATAATCAAAATTACAGCAGGAAAAATGACCCCTTGGCCCGTCTCCCGGTTCTTTTGAACTAAACTCAAAATGATTTTGTCCTTTCTGCCAGTGAAGTAACTTTGAAAGTCCTTCGTGTTTGGATTCATGCTGCTTCTGCCAGCTGATGGGTGTTAGAGTAGAGTTTATTCTGTTTCCTCGTTTCACCATTGGTTGGTTGTTTATTTCCTGTTTTACTTTGATAGTTGGCTTCCTCCTGTCTGATTGTCCTCACCTGTCACCACCTGTGCCTAATCCTTAATCAGCCCTCTGTGAATACACAGTTTTGTCTCCCCTTTATAAAGACATCTGTTCATGACCCTGCTGCCCTGCATGCTTTTGAACCTAGTGGCCATCAGAGCTGCTGTTTGTCGCGACTTTCTGCCTTCTGCATGTGAGTCCTCGTTCCTGCTCATTGTGATACATATGTGGAGTCCCGCTTACTCTCCGATCTGCTCTGTGCCCTTGTACAGTCTATATGGTTGGGCAGTTGCCGTATTGTGCTTGTCAGCACATGAAGTGTCACTACAGCCTGTACTAAGCTGCTGATGCTGTTTTTATCTGCAATGTCACACAGACAAAGGTCAAAACAAGACAAACAGATTGTAATTGATCTTGTCTCCTTTAACTGATGAGTGTGCCGCGCAGCAGCTGAGCAGTATTCAGACGGCGTCTCATTTCTGTAATTAGAAACAGGATGATTGGGAGGGAAGTAAATGGGCAGGAAGGCCAGTTTGAACGTGGGCGGTGTGGATTAGAGTGAACATGAAAAATGAATCTCAAATGCTGAAAGCTGGCCCACAGTCTCGGCGGTTTAAATCATGGGGAAAATGAGAGGAAAACATGTGCTACTTTCCCCCCTGTGCTCTAACTTTCTGCTATAATTGATATGTAATAGGTGTCAAACATGAGCTTAAAGTAATGCGATACAGGGACCTGTTCCAGAAAGCAGCAGAGCAGGTAGCTCTGAGAAAGGCTCATCAGAGTTAGTTCAATCAACTCTGAGTGTCTTCATCCTGACTTAAGCGTGATGAAGGAAAGCCATCATCAGTGGAGCTCAGACGACTTGATTCATCGTGCTAAGAATTAAAGAGCAGAGCCTTCAATTTAATCCAGTAGACTGAAGAATATGAATGGAAACAGGAGGGGAGAAAAGAGACATTTTATATTTATTTTGCTTTAGCTGTGCAGACTTCTTTTCCTCACTGCGTTCTCCTACACCTCGAGGTGAATGTGGCAGTATGCAGGCTGCAGATGGTGAGCAGGAGCTGCCGGTTTTAGAATGACTCTGATTTACTGGGTCAGATTTAGTGTTGCTTCATGAACCTGACGGTAATTTGGAATGTGCACTTGTTTTGTGTTTTACTGTATTAACATTTCAGTGAATGAGGCAGATTATGATAAAGATATGAGCGACACCCTGTTTAAAGTGACGTAATTCATGCTGATGAATAATAATGGAGTATTATTTTTGGTTTTCTTACTCGGGTAACTGAGTCGTGGATGGACTCACCCGCTCCAGCTGGATGCAGAAGGTCTGGTCCCAGGTCAGCCTGCTGACGGCTGCCCAGCACGTCCTGCCGACCACCCTGCCGTCCAGCCTGAGCACGGCACTGATCTCTGCAGAGAGACGAACATTTACAGATTACTGAAACTACCCTGAAAAGGAAAACTCAGGTTCTTACAGCAGCCAAGTTTTTACTCTCAGCATAGACGGTTATATCCTGACAGTCAAATGTATCCTTCAGGACTAATTACTGCTTGCAAAGGTACACAGTTACAGTAATTAGTCCTGAAGGATACATTTGACTGTCAGGATATAACCGTCTATGCTGAGAGTAAAATCTTGGCTGCTGTAAGAACCTGAGTTTTCCTTTTCAAGCAAGCAGTAAAACCAACATATTTGCACCATTTCTTCAAGATTTTAAAGATATTAACTACACGAATGTTCATTTTTGAAAATGACACTTCCAAACATCCTGACAACTTCCAATAACTTACTAGCTGCTTTTCATTTGTAAATCAGACAAAACTCATTTTGATAACCATCTAAAACCAATAGGGGGCTTTTGTTTTGAAAATCTGACAGCCCCCTGCTGAATTCCTCCTAAAAAGTTGGGGGTTGGTCTGCTGTCCCAGGGGCCTGGACCTGGATAATCAGAATAAATGACTGGGTGCCCCTGGGCCAACCTTTCTTGAAATGACAGCTTTAACATCTTTAACACTGAGGTAAAAAAACAAAGACTGGTCTCCATCAGCTACAAAGGGTGCAAATAAGCAGAACCTGCCAAGGGTCCAGTGGCAGTGCCTGAGGGTACCATACCAGTGAGTATCCACTGTACTCCTAAAGGTAAAAAAAAGGTACTTTTCTGAGAGCCGTTTTAATTCTAATACCAGGCTGTTCCCAGTGAGCCAAACAGTTCCCGTCCTCCTCAAAGATCAAGCTTCTAATGAGTTCATGCTTGTTTATTAGTTATCATCTCTTTTAAGAAAATAGCACAAAAATGTCAGGCCATTTAGCTAAGAACCTTTCAACATCCGTGACAGAGGATATAATGCAATCAAAGGTGACGAGGTCAATAATGCTAATTGATTACCTTTACAAACACTCCATACTTCATAAAAAAGCAAGTTAACTCACTGAGCACAAAACCAGATTTCAGTGTATGAGTCAAAGCTCATTGATGAAAGTATGATGAACATACAGCCAACCAGTAAAACTATTTAATAACCTTTCTTAATGCCATGATCCTGGGTCTTAGACCTGCGGGACTCATTAAATATGTTCAGTTTGATTCCTCTATGATTATTGTTCGTTTTCTATTTAACTTTGTGTTTTTCCTTTTCCTTCTTGTGCAATTGCTGTTTGTAGTCAGGTTTAACTGTTCATTCAGGGTTGGAGTTCCTTTTAGTGATTAGTCTCATTGTTTTTGTATGTTCTCAGTAGGTCCTGAGTCTTGGTTACAGCCCCCCCGTGCCAAGTTCTCTATATTCTGTTTTCAATTATTCACTTCCTGCTTCGATGCTCATTTGTATTTTGTGCCTTGTGTTTAGTTTGACTTCCTTGTCTTGTTGTTTTAATGAGTTTCGACTGGGTCTCTTCAGCCTCCTGTGTCCACTTCCCTTGATTACCTCAGTTTGTCTAAGTTGAGTCATACCGTGTTATCTGTTTCCCCTCCTCTGTGCACGTGAGCTCAGTTTACTTAAGTCTTTGGTGCTTTTTGGATTACCTGCCTTTCCTGGAGTTTATACTTTTTGTTTGCTGCCTTTGGAATTATTTGTTTCACGTCAGTAAAGGTTCATTTTTGTTTAAGAAGTCTGCATCAAATCTGAATAACTACTGCCCACATTGCACCCACCGGACTAACCTTACAATGTCCAGTGAATAGAGTGTAACTATTACAAGTTGTTTAACCATTCCACATATTTATTCTGTATTATACGTATCCATAGACCATAAATATATATTCTTATTTACCACATCTATCTCAAATTTATCTCACTCTGCCATAATTGCACAATGCTTTTAACTTTTTGCACTCTGTAATTGCACAGTTTTCATATTTGCACTCCCACAACTTTGCACAATGCTGCTATTTGCACTTCAGATAGATGCTAATTGCATTTTATTGCCCTGTACTTGTACTAAGCAATGACAATAAAGTTTATCTACATTTGGGTCCACTACATCAAGATGCTTGAACCTTTCTTGTGTTGTACAGAGTATGCTCTAAAATCTTTATTCATTTAGTGAACCATCCATTTACAAAACATTGTAAATGTGAGCATTTAAGCAGATGTCCAAACCTTCTGTTTGCAAGAGGCAGCCAATCAGAAGAATGCTGACTTAAAGGGAGAGGAGCTAAAACAGCTTGTTTCAGAGGATGAGCTGAAGGTGCACCAAGGCAGCCCCAAGATAAAAGATTATTTTGAATTGTGAATGATGCAAAGCTACTCCAGTAGTATCCAAGGGTATGAATATGGATCTGTAAATGAGCATGATTAAGGCCCATTTAAGTATTTCCAAAGAAGACAGAACCTTTTTCCATTATTCCAACTAATTCCAAATAACTCATATCTGAGGAAACGCTTTAAAAATTCAAATGTGTCCACTTACCTGGAGATCCGTCTGTTTTGCGAGCAGCTGGTGTCTCTGCAGGGCTTGGATGGACGTCCTGCTCTGAATTAGGTTTCAGTAAATCCTCACACCCAAGAAGCCGGACTTCAAGTTTGCCTGAAGAAGTTTAAAAAAAATCCAAATAAATTTTCAGTTTACAAGAATAACATCCTGAAATTATGACCAAATTATTTCCCACCAAATAATTCATCACTTCAGTACGTCATGAATTGCACTTAAGCCCAAAATGAATGGAGCACTTTAAAATTTAAACCTTTTCTTTTTCAGGCTCAGTCTGGAGCTGCCTGCTGAGCATTCACATACTCATTTTCTCCCTTTCTGTGTAGTGCTAACAGCTGTGAAGCACAAAATCACCCCGAGTGAGACCCGATCTGAATGCTTGCTGCATACAGAGCAACTCCAGGATTTGTCTCCTCGTTACATCATCAAGAGGATTTTTTTTTTTTGGCCTTTTTAGCCTCCAGCAGGGAAAGACCGGCTTACAAGTGAACCATCCAAAACCAGCAGATTACATGTCCTGATTATCCACTGCCAGAGGTCAGCATATGGTTAGCCATGTTTCAACACTGGGCAGGCATGATACAATTAAGAGCTGTATTTTAGAGAGGAAAAACACACATGAAATGTCACCTTATCATTTTCTTTGAGGGGCAGGAGTAGGAGAAAATGAAAGAAAACGTGCTGTGCAGTTTGTTTCTTTTAGTTCAGTAATAATTTTGCACAACTTTCCTGGGAATATTTCCTGGGAATAACATTCCCAATGTATTAATTCCAGTTATTTTCAGGTCAGTGGAACATAAAAATCTGCAATTTGTCTGCAGCTAAACATTTAAGGAATAAAGATTTTGTAAGCAGTTCCTTGATGAAAATGTCTTTTCTCTGTAATTATTCTTCTTCCAAGGGCAGGGGGTTATTATGAAAATGGAGAACAATAAACTAAGAAGCTACCCTGAATAACCCCAAAAACCTGAAAATCAGGCATAACCTGGAGTTCATTTGTCCCTGGAATTATGTATTTTATATTTTTAAACATTTTCTTCTAATTTTCCACTTCTGATCAACACATGTTTTGTAATGATTCATGGCTAACAGACCGTAACTAAGGGTAAAGAAACAGTCTATGATGATGTCATTAAGAGGAAAATTACTGCTTTGAGCTGATAGGAAGGCAACAGTAACTCAAATAACCACAACCAAGGTATGCAGAAGAGCATCCATGAACATAAGACCTGCTGAACCTTGATGCAGATGGGCTACAGCAGCAGAAGACCACACCGGGTGTCACTCCCACCAGCTAAGAACAGGAAAATTGAGGTTACAGTTCACACTAGCTCACCAACACTGGACACACACTAGACGATTAGAAGAACGTTGCCTGGCCTGTTGCAATATTCAGATAGTAGGGTCAGAATTTGCCATAAACAGCATGAAAGCATGGATCCATCCTGCCTTTTATCAATAGTTTAGGCTGCTGGTGGTGTGATAGTGTAT
>JAMQGT020007724.1:0-19168 GCA_024447675.2 Pterophyllum scalare | reverse complement strand
CGTAATATCGCTATACAATTAAATTTTTTTCTGTGTCCATATAAAGCAGCAGCAAGGATTTCATTAAGGAAAAAGGAAGTGTAGAATGGAGAAAAAGACTTATTCAACAGCCACCCCTTCCACCTTGCAATTCTGTGTAAGAGCACAGTTTGACCATGATGAGGGTTCAGCAGCTGTGCAGTGGAGCTACTTCTTCCCTCCTCTAATGTGATTAGTTTTCAATAGCAAAAGAGACTCAACCTTCAAGTCAAGTCCTGATGGAGAGTGGGGGACGCAGTCTATGAAACTGAGTGACTTGCACCCCACATACAAAGGACAAAATGAACACTGATCAGGTTTTTGTCAAAACCACAATAAAAACAGATAGAGATGTTAATGGAAATAAAAATATTAGGATTCACAGTCATACAGATACAATGACACTTTTACTATTAAAAATAAAACAATCAGTTAAATGCAACACACATACAATGTGTTTACTTGATTATATAAAGGGGTATGTCAAGGCAAAGTGCAGTTTGATTAGTGCAATTAAAATGTATGTGATTTTATTTATGATAGTGAATGAAAAAAAAAACATTGTCATTTTTTATTTCGCATCTCATCATTTTTCTAATAACTTTTAGTTACCATTGGGGGGTCCATCGGGTCTTGTTTCCAATGGTTTGCACTACTCTGCGAGCTTACAGGAACACTGTGGTGACAGTTCAGATTTTTAGGAACTTTCAAAACTCCTCACTGTGACTAACACCTGCGAAGCCAAAACAAGCTAGGTCTTCACCCAGGCACAGAAGGTGAATGGAGGAAAAACTGAAAATGCGTGTGGTTGAATTTCCTAATTATATGATGTAATTTTTTTGTACTGAGACCTATGGAAGAGCCCAATAGATGTAATCATAGCTCTGTTTTATTATATTATTTCTCCAAAAGCTCTGCAAATCAATGAAAGCTCGATGATGGAAAAAAGTTTTTTTTTTTTAAAAAAGGAAAGAAATTCAGAATAATTTATGAACGTAGTGATGTATTCCTGCTAGAAGTCATCCATGACGTGTGTTGGCACATTTTATCTGAAAGTCCAATAACTACTAATCTATTATAAAAAGTCACCCTAACATGTCAGGGTAAATGTAAGTGCTTAGTAAATTCCATAAGAATGAAAAAATCTGTTTGATTTAAATAATGTTGGAGACATTTGTTGCCATTTAGAGTGCTGCAAATGAAAAAGTTGTGGATATTATACATATTTCTGCATATGCAAGAAATTACATTTGGGTTTTTCTAGACTCTGATGGCCTCTCTAAAATCAGTGCTTTTTGAGTGGTGTTACGAACACTCTTCAGGAAGACCACAAGGTTGGATCCACCAGTCCCAGTGGTGTTGAGAGCAGTGCCTACACCTCTGAATGGACAGCCCATGGATTGCGCATGGTTACCAGGAACAATGACGTACTTGGTCACAGTATTGAGGTGATAGTTTCGTAAATCCACCAGTGCGGAGACACAAGAGTTGTAGGTGTGGCAGAGATCAGAGCTGGAGCAGGACAGGATGAAGTCTCGCAGCGATGGACGGACAGAGAGAGTTTCTATCAGCTGACGGTGGGCAGGAGGCATATAATCTCTCATGCGTGTCAGGAAGGCTCCTAGATTGAGTGAGATTGTGAAGAAAACAGAAAAGAGACCCTTAAAGAATGAAAATAATTGCCTGCCCAGCAAATATTCTAATTCAAAGCAATCAGCTGGCTGCACAAACAATGTGACTTATTCATGAGCGGCATCTGAAGGGGTCAAAGGTTGAATGAAATGCATGCTTACCTGTCTCATCCTCATGCTGGATGCACAGCAAAGCATCAAAGCACTGAATAGCTGAACTCTGGGCTGCACTCCCACCTGATAATAAAACTGGCTCATCACTCACACCTTCGTACAACACCCCTCTTGGAAGCATAGGGTTGTCTCGCCACCTTAAACAAGTGAAACAACAACTATAAAGTAAGTCTCCTTTTAATAGATGCACATGAATTTATAAATACATGATATCACTTTAGATGTTATCCCATAAAATATAAAATGCACCAATAGAGACAGATAAAAAGATAACTTTTACGGAAAAAAACTTGCGTGAGAGAAATATTGAAACCTTGAACTTCAGTTTGCAGAACACTGCAGCAGTCCTAAACTCACCCTGAGACAAAAATTCTCAATTTTCCATGAAATGCAGCTGGCTCCACATGATCTGGAAATAACTCAGATTCAGTTATCTAATTACCTTGAATTTCTCTGTCCTCATAAAAGAGCACAGCATGCAAAACAATGAAATTCATGTGAGCAAGGTTTAATTCAAACTTACTGTGCATAAGTTTGAAAATTTCCTTCATCTTCTTTAAAGACTGAGTTACTTTGATGAGGCCATTTTTTATAGCAGTGAGGTCAGAGATTTTAATGGCATGCATCACCTCCAGCGCCCCCTGGTTAAAGTCAAAAGTTAAAACAGCATAACCAAGTTACAAGTGGCAAAGGCACACAGAATATGTAGATCAGGAGTCTCAAACAATGAAAGGGGACAGAGAGAAAGTACCAAGCTGATGTTCAGAGAGAGTTTTTTTTTTTATTATTATTATTTTAAAAAGTCAGTACTAACCATTATGCCTGGACTAGCTGCCATCTCAACCAGCATTGAGACAATAAAGAATCCCCTGCAACTGTCACCACCAGGGAAGGAAAATATCAAGTCCATGTTCCTATTTTTAAAAATAATATTTAGGAAACACATGAGCAACAAACACATGACACAGTCGGATTGCAGAAATCACAAGAAAGTCCACACAGAGTGACACTTACCCAATATTCATATCACTAAAATGAAAATGAGAGAAAGGAGTAGTAATCATCAGATTGGATAAAAGAATTACATCAAATTTTCATTGCAATGTTACTACTACATTAAACAAGACTGTCCAAAGTTGTAGCATTAAATGAGGGAAAAAAAATTACCCTGTGGGATCCTTTAACTTCCAGTTGGCTAACACTGAATCTGCGTATGTCAGGATCGGTGGAAGGCCAAGTCTGCGAGATATCAGCCAAAAAGGCCAGGCCAGAGCCTTTGGGAGTATCTGTTTAATAACCATAACAGCAAATTTTCAAGTCAGCAGTCTTACTCAGATTTCAGGGATTGTAGTGACTGTTTTTTTGGTTACTCCACCAGTTTTAACCACACTGATTTGTCTGATGATTTCCCATTAAGCATTTCATGTAACGTTACCTAGTGAACATTTTCACTTTTTGTGTGAAATCTCTCATCTACTACTCAGTTTGAGACAAAATTTGGTACAGACAGGCATTTCCTGGAACCACTTCTTTGTCTTTTTTTTATATACAAGTTCACCTATTACATGGACTACCAGATTTTTTTTGATTTTTTGTTTTATTTATTTTTGTCTCCTTGAGGAAACTCTGTTTTCTCTTCTTTAGTCATTCTTTTTAACCCTGACCCACCATTAGTCAAAATGTAAATGTGCCTCTGTCTGCCAGACTGATGAGATTCCCATCAGTTGCAGTTTATTACCAATTTTTTTTTCTGCTAATTGCCAAATGTTGGTATGTTAAATAGTCTATAAAGAATAAAACAACAAGTTAATTTATTTTTTCCTTGTCCACATGTAAATGCAGAAACTGAGTTTTTGAAAATCTTCACCCTGGAAGAAGTTTTTCAAAAATTCCATTTTCCATGAAAATGGAATTTACATGTGGACAAAAAAAATCAAATGTTTAACGCAGTACGTGGCGATGTGGACAGGGCATTATACCAGAGCAATACTGACTGAAATATATCTGATCACATTTCAGATGGAAAATATATATATATATATATATATATATATATATATATATATATATATATATTACTATCTTATTTATGTGTTTTACCTGAGCAGGTGCGTGTTGTCCTTCCTGCCATACATATCCCATGCTGATGAATCCCAGTGTTAGGTGAGCAAGCCTAAGCTCCCGATGGCTACTCAAAAGATGGGGACTCAAGACCGGCATCTGAAATGTGATCAGATTTTCTGTTTAAATGTATTTATTTTTTTCTTGGGAATGGCGAACATGATCAAGGCTGTCAAAACTGAACCTGTACACATATATATGTACGGGGCTGCCAGTTTTGATTGCATTCAGTATTTCTCTATTGGAAGGCTTTTCTCATTCTTACCTTATGAACTAGATCCCGCAGTTTACGTGATTCTATCAGATGTGTGAGATTATTTGCAAGGTCCAACCACACCTGATAATAGTCTGGGAGGTGAGCCTAGAAGATAATAGGAATAAGATGACTTGCTCACTGAGTTTTGATTGTTTTTTGTGTGATGGATTTTCATGTAGAGTGTAATCAGTAACATCATCCGCTCATGTTTACCATGGTGCCTGACCCGCATGTCAACAAATGACTGGTGTCATTAATCAGAAACAGAAAGCAATTTAAAAGAGGAGGCCATAATAAGCAAAGCAACAATCAGACAAGCAGACAGCAGGGGATGTCCAAAAGGGCGGGGAGAGGGAAACTGTAACTTATACTGTAAACAGAAACAGACTCTGTTTAATGCCACCAATTCATTCTAAATTTTTAGACTGAATTGTTATAAGTGGTCAAGAATAATGCAGGTATGTCTTCCAACATTTAAAAATCAATCCCAGTTCACTACAACTACCCAATTTAAACCATATGTATCAATAGTTTCTATCAATTGACTCATACATAGATAGAATGAATCCTATTATGTGCTGTTGGTGGTCCAGTCTTGTACATGCTTAATAGATGCTTACAGAGACAGACTTACAATCCATCATAATATTCCTAAAAAAAAAAAAACAAGTATAATTAGCCCAGAGAGACTCTTGTGCAGTTGACCAAACATTTAAATGAAGGCAGTAGTTAAGGAGAAGTACTCACAAATTAACAAAACTCTGTCTTTACAATATATACAGAATAGCTCATCCTCTAGTTTCAGATGTGCTTTGATATATGCAGTATATGGCAGATGAGAACATTGTACCATGAGAAGAGAAAAGATGAAACTTACCAGTGGCTCTTCAAGAAGAAATCCAAGCTCTTCAGAAATATCAAATCCATCAAAGTCTGCTTGTAGTGTTTCTCTGCTATCAGTCTCCATGTCTTCTAGCCTGCACTCCATTACAGAATCATGGCTCTGAGAGGGAAATTTCTCTGAGCATCTGTCACACAGACATCAGCTGTTAAACTTGGCCAGAGTTAGTTTTCACTACCTTTGTTACTTCCTTTTTTACTGCTCTAAACAGTTGAGAGCCAATCACAGTTCTTTCCCCTTTATGTAACAAGTGAACAAAATACAGTTGGACTATCTTCCTGTTTTGGTCTGTTAATTTAAGAAACTGAAAACAATATCAATCACCAAATAAAAAAAAAGATTCAGACTGTAAGGGTATATAAAATCTATTTGTTTTTATATACTCTTAGTGTGCTCAGTGTTTCCTTGTCTTTGTGTGCCTCTGGTTTGTGTGTTAGTTTGCTTGTCTTTTTGTTTTCACATCTTGTTTTACTTTGGCAACTGCTTTTGCTTGTGTCTCACTTGTGCCTTGACTTCCAGTCTTTGTCTTCCCTGTTTATTCCCTGATTGCTTCCACCTCTGTATAAATCAGGCTTGTGTGTTTAGTCCTGTTGTTGTGCCCTCTTTTAGTTTATCATTCACAAAGCCAGGTTTCCACAAAGATGAAGCACACAGGCCACATGAGCTGAGCTACACTACCACTTAGCAGTACAACAGTCATGCATCAACTGGGCAAAAACGTAAGCCTTAAGAAGCTGGTGAGTAATCAGCAAAGGACCAGGGAAGGCTCCACCTCTGGAACACACTAGCAGAGTTAATACACACATACCCACACTCACACAGACAGAGGAGAGAGAGGGCAAAAGGGAAGAGAAAAGATAGGAATAGGTTGAACCAGGAGGACCAGGGGACAGTTCAGGGATGAAATCTGCACTTCAATTTTTTTTTTTTAACCAAATCTTAACTTTAAAGGTCTGGTAAAATTGTCTGCAAGGTCATTTCAATATATTTTTTACCAATTTTTTGCAGTGTGGGCTAACTCGCACTAACAACATGTACATGTGTCCAAACTCATACAGTCTATGGATACACCTTTATAAAACAGGGTCAATAGGATTATTTGAAAACCAAGACTCCACACTTTTGTCTGAACATGACAAATTCGGGCTTCAAAAACCCAAGATGGGCATAATGTCTGATTTGTGGCTTCAAAATTACTTTGTTCACAGTGTGACATGGATTTTAATATCACTGCTGTGAAGGGTGTGTACTTGTGATGTCATTTATTTTTTAGACCACCACATAACCAGTGATCTTTCAGGTGGTTAAGGATATCAACAAATGGTGTTGCATGATAGGCTCTGCACAAGCAAATATGTTGGCTCATAAATGTAAAATGTGTGCAGTGAATACCTCCTCTTTTGAAAGCTTTAAATCCCTGTATACTGCCCACCTGTGGCACTGCTACAATAAAGGCTGCTTGCAGATTCACTGTAGCTTACAGTGTCTGTGGCTCCTGCTGAAAACCCCTAGAAGCTGCAGCACAAACCAGATAGTATAAATTGAATTGAACTAAATTGAATTAAACTGAATTTTCTGTGCATAAATGTGTTAAATAACCTCATTTCACACCATTATGCTTCGATGAATAGGTCATAGCATTTATAGTCGAAACTATGGGACTTGACACACAAACTTTATTTATACGGTTCTCAAATGAATGGGTGGGTATGTCCAAACTTTTGACTGGTACCGTATATGACAGTTAGAGAGGTAGAATGAGAGCTAGTCGAAGGACCAGACTGACAATAAATGTTGTCAGCCTAACTCCAATACCTCAAAAAGTCAAACCATCCTT
Source organism: Pterophyllum scalare (assembly GCA_024447675.2). Taxonomy (NCBI): domain Eukaryota; kingdom Metazoa; phylum Chordata; class Actinopteri; order Cichliformes; family Cichlidae; genus Pterophyllum; species Pterophyllum scalare. The sequence continues at coordinate 12,230 of JAMQGT020007724.1, read as the reverse complement.
TGAGTTCATCGACTAAGGATGGAGTGTGTCCTAAAATCAATGTTAATTTATACTTTTTTTTTCTGAATGAAAACAAAAAACTAAACAGAAAGGAATGCAAAGAGAAGGTGACAGCAATGTAAGTAGGACAATTAAACTGGTTGACAATTTCCACATAATATGATCTTGGCCATCTTCCGGGCATCTCCAGACAGATCCCAGCACAGCTGCTATTTTTAGATCACTTCTATTTTGTCCCATTTTACTGTGCATTGTGTTATTTCAATATGGACCTTCAGCTTTAAATATGGACCTTCAGAGACCAAACACTGACTTCTGCTTCAGACTACCACAGATGCCTTTTTTGACCCACTCTTCTTTACAAAATGTTTCAGTTCATTAATGTTTTTGGCAGTGGAACGCAATGAGTTTTGCAGAAATGCAGGCAGAGACTGTGACTGTGACACCCCCTGCCCCACTCACCCTTCTTAGTCTTTAACAAGACAAACTGGACCAGATTTAAACATTACCACTTTGTGTTCACCTCTCCGCACTTCTTCCTGGCAGAAGAATTGTGAAAAAAATTTATGGTTATCTCACTACACTGTTCAAAAATGTAAAGACCACTTTTTAATCAGTGTATAGCATCAAATCAATTAAACTTCTGGGATATTGATCTGATCAGTTAAGTTGCAGAGGGGGTTGTTAAGCAGTTTCAGCTGCTTTGGTGATAATGACAATAACAACAAGTGCACTAGAGGGGCAACAACGAGACAACCCCCAAAACAGGAATGGTTTTAAAAGTGGAGGCCACTGAAATGTTTTTATTTGAGTGTAGTTCTTGGGGCTATATATTTTATTGTGCAGCACTTTGGTCAATGTCGTTGTTTTAAATGTGCTATACAAATAAACTTGACTTGACATTTTTCCCTCCTCATCATTTCTACCCTTTTTTCTTCTTCTTTACTAGTTTTGTATTTGGCTGGGCCAGTGTCACTAATGGCAGCATGATACGATACCTGGACAGAGGTTACACAGTTAATCCAACTCCTCCAGGATGGCACATCAATACAGTGCCTTGCGAAAGTATTCGGCCCCCTTGAACTTTTCAACCTTTTGCCACATTTCAGGCTTCAAACATAAAAACAGAAAATTTTAATTTTTTGTGAAGAATCAACAACAAGTGGGACACAATTGTAAAGTGGAATGAAATTTATTGGATGTGTCAAACTTTTTTAACAAATAAAAACTGAAAAGTGGGGCGTGCAATATTATTCGGCCCCCTTGCGTTAATACTTTGTAGCGCCACCTTTTGCTGCAATTACAGCTGCAAGTCTCTTGGGGTATGTCTCTATCAGTTTTGCACATCGAGAGACTGAAATTCTTGCCCATTCTTCCTTGCTAAACAGCTCGAGCTCAGTGAGGTTGGATGGAGAGCGTTTGTGAACAGCAGTCTTCAGCTCTTTCCACAGATTCTCGATTGGATTCAGGTCTGGACTTTGACTTGGCCATTCCAACACCTGGATACGTTTATTTGTGAACCATTCCATTGTAGATTTGGCTTTATGTTTTGGATCATTGTCTTGTTGGAAGATAAATCTCCGTCCCAGTCTCAGGTCTCTTGCAGACTCCAACAGGTTTTCTTCCAGAATGGTCCTGTATTTGGCCCCATCCATCTTCCCATCAATTTTGACCATCTTCCCTGTCCCTGCTGACGAAAAGCAGGCCCAAACTATGATGCTGCCACCACCATGTTTGACAGTGGGGATGGTGTGTTCAGGGTGATGAGCTGTGTTGCTTTTACGCCAAACATATCGTTTTGTATTGTGGCCAAACAGTTCGATTTTGGTTTCATCTGACCAGAGCACCTTCTTCCACATGTTTGGTGTGTCTCCCAGGTGGCTTGTGGCAAACTTTAAACAAGACTTTTTATGGATATCTTTGAGAAATGGCTTTCTTCTTGCCACTCTTCATAAAGGCCAGATTTGTGCAGTGTACGACTGATTGTTGTCCTATGGACAGACTCTCCCACTTCAGCTGTAGATCTCCTTGAGATGTTTAAAGCTTGGGAAATCTTTTTGTATCCAAATCCAGCTTTAAACTTCTCCACAACAGTATCTCGGACCTGCCTGGTATGTTCCTTGGTCTTCATGATGCTCTCTGCACTTGGAACAGAACCCTGAGACTATCACAGAGCAGGTGCATTTATACGGAGACTTGATTACACACAGGTGGATTCTATTTATCATCATCAGTCATTTGGGACAACATTGGATCATTCAGAGATCCTCACTGAACTTCTGGAGTCAGTTTGCTGCACTGAAAGTAAAGGGGCGAATAATATTACACGCCCCACTTTTCAGTTTTTTATTTGTTAAAAAAGTTTGACACATCCAATAAATTTCATTCCACTTCACAATTGTGTCTCACTTGTTGTTGATTCTTCACAAAAAATTACAATTTTATATCTTTATATTTGAAGCCTGAAATGTGGCAAAAGGTTGAAAAGTTCAAGGGGGCCGAATACTTTCGCAAGGCACTGTACATGCCATTGCCAAAAGGTTTGTTGTGTCTCCCAGCACACTCAAGAGGATGGAGGAGATTTCAGGAGACAGGCAGTTATGTTAGGAGAGCTGGGCAGGGCTGTAGAAGGTCCTTAACCCATCAGCAGGGCAGGCATCTGCTCCTTTGTGCAAGAAGGAACAGGATGAACACTGCCAGAGCCCTACAAAATGCTCCTCCAGCAGGCCACTGTTGTGTCTGACCAAACAATCAGGAATAGACTTCATGAGGGTGGCCTGAGGGCCCGACATCCTCTAGTGGGCCCTGTGCTCACTGCATACAATACCAGAATTGGCAGGTCCACCACTGGTGCCCTGTGCGCTTCACAGATGGGAGGGGGTTCACCCTGAACACATATGACAGATGTAAAAACATTTGGAGAAGTTGTGCAGAACATTATGCTGCTTGTAACACTGTGAGGGAATTAATACCTGTCACTGGTCCCCATGTTCACCTGACCTAAATCCATTGGAACACCTCTGGGACATTATGTTTCACTCCATTCGAAGTCACCAGGTTGCACAAAGCTCAGTTTTAGATTCAGGTAAGCAACTCGAAACCCAGATTCTCAGTACTCACAGTGGTGACCGGCTCTGATTTAGTCTTTGACTGGGACTTGGGAGGATGTCAGTAGCTGCCCCACTTCCTCTGGGATGAGGGAGCTTGAGGAACTGGGGCAATGGATGCCTGCCATGGGCCCAGGCTTCTCAACAACTAAACAGTAAGCAAACTAGGGATCAAGAACAGAACTGCTATTCTAAGGAGGAAAGGTGCAACAAACAATATAAACCCAAAGAGAACCAAGTATCACATATTTAAATAAAGAAAACCTAAAAAGTCCAAAAAACTCAAAATCACTGGGTTAAGAGACCCAGGACCATGACGTGGTTTGTTCAGATTCAAGTCTGCAAGTCTAAGCAGTGCTTCAATGTTCTTTTTTAGACCGAAGAAGCTTTCTTCTGGCAATCCTATCAAACAAGCAATAGTTGTTCAGTCTTTTTCTGACTGTGCTGTTATCAACACATATTAAACACAGGCTCACACAGCATGACGGATGAGGGGATGACGTGACAAAGGGCAAGGGGAAATGCAGACAATCTATACAGTTCAGGTAATGAGGGAAGTGATAAACACCAGGGAACACAGCTTTCAAACAAACCATACTTGTTCAGTCTTTTTCTAATTGTTCTGTCGTGAACCTTAATACTAAACATGCTACCTGAGGCCTGTGGAGTCTGAGATGTAGCTTTTTTTTGCATTTTCTCTGAGCACTGCTTGGTCTGACCTTGGGTTGAATTTGCTGGGAAATCCACTCCTGCTAACATTGTGGCATTGTGTTAACACACACTGTGTGTGGCACCAACACACATGAACTTTAGAGGTGCTGTCAGATTTTATTCTCACCAAACATAGGTTGTTGTTTCCATCTTCTTCCAATTTATATATTAATCTAAATAGTCATCTGCTTATTTAAGCTATGTAAGAATTTTTTATTTTTTTTGTTCAGCAGTCATTTCATTCAATTTTTTCATTTCCATTTTCAATTTGGTCTCTGTCGTTCAGAGTAAACAACACTGCAAATAACACTGGGTTAAATTGTGCCTGAACTCTACTTACCTGACAAATAATTTTTTATAAAAGCATTGACTTAGCTAATCATGACAATAGTATAACTAAAAATAATGGTTGTAATAATATGTCTTGCAGGTTTTGTATAACATCTGAAAAATTCTCAGTTCAGATTATTAGAAGCACATGTAAGAAGTATAAGGTATTCAATACATTATGCAGAAATGGAAGCAATTATCTGTATAGAAATATGCCACATTGTATCAAAGACATTTATTTGATTTCTGTCCCATTACAACTTCTGACACTATGCACTGCAGTTCGTGTGAAAAACTAAACTGGAAACTTTCTATATATTGCTACATGTTTAATCTGGCATGAAATTAAACAAAGTTTTTTGTGTTTTTTTAATTGACACAACAGCCCTGTTCTACTTTGACCCTGTAATATGCTGTACAGTATACTGAAGACCCACTGGACTACGAAGAAGTTAAACTTGTAATGTTGACCAAATGTGTACCAAATGTGAGTCTTTGAGAATGTTTTGATGCATTAGTGTGAGCTCAGTCCAAATTTCCAACAGGAATAATCAAGTCATTATTCTTTCAAAAAAGCAAAACTGGATCCTCAGCCGTGCTTTTAAACCTTACCTTAGTGTGTATCTGATCATACGGAAGAACATGTGATCATTCTTAATATGTTATGATAAGCAATAATAATGCATAATGTAACAATAATCATCAACATGAAATAATACTGGAGGATACACCCGTCTTATACAGTACATGTGACTGCTTAACAGAAGTTGCTTTGTCCTCTGTTAGCAGGAGATCCGGGTAATTTCCCAAGCATTTGATCATGTCTGGTGTTTAGAACCATATCTAAGCTGCTTTGTCAAACGATTGCATCACCGTAGTATTTACAGAGCAAAGAACTCCCCCACCTATCGTAGCAGCCCTCAGTTGTCAGCATACTTTCCCGCCACTGCCACAAATCTCTCAAACCATTTAACCCTCCAAAACGGCAGGAGAAAGCAGCAGAACGGAGAGAGAGAAGCTGGAGGGATGAAAGCTGTGGAGCTCAAATTAATTTCAAGACCACTTACCAAGTCATCAGACACAGGGGGCACAAAGGGGCAGTAAATTTACTTACGCAAGGGGAGAAGTAGATAAAACCAGTAAAAGGGACTTGAAATCAAGACAGTATCTGTGGAATGTTATACTTCTAAGTGAGAAAAAAGGAGGGGGGCGGAAGGGTGGTGGTGGTGGTGGGGGGGTTCAAGAGCAGCAGTGTTTAAGCAGAAGCCCATCTTGTAGATTTGTGCAATCTCTCAGCAGCAAACCCCTCAGTTCTTCTCATTTCTTGCTCACTGTCTGAGTGTCTCCCCAGCTCATTTTTTCCCTCTCCCACATGCACATTGTCTGGAGGCAAAATAACGGTATCCAACTGGCACATGAGCTGATGGAAGAGAAATACTCAGAGAAATGCTTTCCTTCATCTGCTCCTTTGAGTGTCGTGTTACAGTGTGTATAAGAATGAGAACACTGTGCAGTGAAAAGTATTTAGTGTTAATCATTTTAGAAGAAATCACAGAAGGCACAATAGTACTAATCCAGCTCTTTCTCAAGTATAGATAGGTATTTGGACAATGACACCAGTTTTGTAATTCTGTAGACCACCAGGGTTTATTTTACATCAAACAATCAAGATGTGAGTGAAGTGCAGACTTCCAGATTTAATTCAAGGGGTTTAATAAAACTATTGCAGTTAGAGCAGTTATTTAAATACCTTTTGTTTTAATGAACAGAATGGACTTAGCAGTGTGCAGCTTTGTCATCTCATGTGTAGAGTTTTGCAAATTGCCTTATTTGTCATTTATTCAAAATAATTCCCCATACACATTCCTCCTGGCTTCAGGCAAGCTAAGCAACAAAACTAAGATTAAGGACTTGTCTAAATGTTCACCTAGATATGTGTCAAATAATGCACCTTCCAAGGATCAAACATAAGCCTGTTTAAGTCTGACAATCCAGTTCTCAGGGGAACAGTTTAACAGGATTACCCAATTCCAGTTTTTGTTTACCAACACCCTATCCCATCTAGTAAAAAGCCTGTTTCACAGCATATCACTACATACTTCTCCATTTGGGGTTTACCATGTTATGCGAAAGTGGTTAGTGCCTAAGTAAGCTCTGCAGCATAGTTATTGCATTGTACTCATTAAGTATATCGTGACTGCTGTTTGGGGTTTTTTTTTGAAATATAGAGTTTTCCAGTAACCCATCAAGCTCCACAATCTTGCTGCTGCTGTAATAATTGGCAAAGTTTTCAGTATCTTCGTATTCTGGGAAAGCCTATGAGAACAATTACACCCTGAGATTTACAGCTCAGCCTGTTCAGCGTGCAGAGAACCGCTTAATTGGGGTTAAACTAGGTCAAATAAGGGTATTGTTCAAATGGAAATCTGTGGTCAAAGTGCCATACAAATCTTAGTCTGTAACACTTTTATAATATAACTAGCCAGTCAATCGTGTGACTTTGCTTATTTATAAATGAGTAATTACAGAATTTTAAAAAGGCATATTCAAAAAGTTTGCATAAACAGCTGTAAAATATCACAAAGAACATAGTTTAGTTTCATTCTTTTATTCTCTTTCATATTGAAATTTTTGTCAATTAACACTAAAAATCACTGGCAGTAACTTGTGTTAGTAACATGTAACGTGTTAAAGTGTCTCCTTTATTGTGCTGTATGCGCAGAGGCCACACCCACCTGATGTTCAGATTCTTATGTTCACAACCAATTAGAAAAGATTATCTAAAAGAATCATCATTTTAAAACAGCCTCTATTGTGATCTCTGCAAGCCCATTCCTGCTGAGTTTATGGGCACATTTGATCATTTTGGGAACTATTGAATAAAAACAATTAAGTCTATTATGTAAATCTTGGTCATACCATGTTTCAAATGAAGGACTAACAATAGTACAATAGCAATAGACTAACAAAGCTCACTGGCTAACAACTTGGCAATGACAGTCAGACTTCACATCTGGTTTTTAGCAACCAAGACTGCAAAGGCAAAAAAAAGTTCATGTTTCCTAACAGCACTTCAGAAACCAATTGGTGACGTCACAGTAGCTACATCCATCATTTCAACTGTCTGCGATTTTCAACTGTAAAACATGCAAAATTATAGCAGAGTCCAAGAATAAAAATATGAAGCTGGAAATTACTGTTATCTGTCCCCTTTATGTACAATCAATAATTCATACTTTTTAATTATAAACAAGTTTTTTATAAGTCAAATAATTTAGGGCTCAATACCATGAGTTAATTGAACACTTTGAAAATTATTACATTGGTTAATAATGTCCCTTAGACAACACATTTCAAATTTGATGTTATTTGCTGTGAGCCCTTTAAAATGGGATCGAGTTGTCAAAATTTTGTTGAACCAGTTCTGTTACCAATGAGAGTCATGGCAAATTATGACAGCCAGTTTATAAGTCTCAGTCTCCCCTTTAACCCACTCTAATATATTTCCAAAACATATCACATAAGGCATGAACAGAGCCCATTCTGCTCCTGGTCATTTCTCTAACATATGGGACATGTCAAAAGAGAAAGAAAACCCTGGCCAGATGTTGTTCTCAATATATGGTGAAAGAATGTGAACACACACATGTAAGTAGGCATGCACATACACAAAATCCCCAGTGAACGTCTCTCATTCACATGCTGCTGCCAGCCGAATGGCTGCAGCAAAGTGGAGGTCATTAGTCAAAGCTAGAAGATGAGCTTAGAGTGTGTGTGTGTGGGATCTATTCTGCAATACAGTAGGATCCTCTTCTGCCTCTGACTGAATTAGTATTGAACTGATGTTGGGATAGACAATGAGTGCCTTCTCTTTATGTTTCTCTTGAACTACATCCATTTTTCAGCACAGCTGTCAGAGAGCCCAGAGCTGAGGGCGCTACTCAGACTGTATGAAGTTTGGGTGTGCTGCTTCTACTTGTATGACTATGAAGTGTTAAGTAACTACTGAGTCATCACTCTGACGACCCGGTTTAAGTCAACTAAAATGAAAAAAAACAACATTTTTTCAGACTGTAAAGTTGCCACTAAATAATTAAAACAAGTTGGTCTAACTGAAATAATTTGATCTCAGATAATTTCCAGACAGGTTCATAACTGTACTGTTTTTCATGTGATGTCATGCACATATTGCTCAAGAGTTGTCCACCATACTGGATGTAATACAACTCTTGGTTTGCTGCAGAAACGTGTACTCCCTGACTAGTTGGCAGTAGCTCCTGGAGGTTCGTGGCTCACTGGGTGAAATCAGTTGCAAGAGAAGGTGCTGCAACAAAAACCTCCGAGTAATTGCTTTGGTTGCTTGCAGATTACCATGGTTGCCTGTAGTTTTTCATGTTTGTCTGCAAACATTCACTACCTACTAGCTTAGCGGCAGTACAACTTGATAAAGAAATGGAGGCGATTTGCTTTCAAAGTAAATGCTGTGCCTCAGCGCTGCAGCCAACATGTTTCAGTGTGCACAGTTTTTACTTTGAAAGTCACACTTTGGGCTACACTTTTCCAGTCTTACTACAGCTCAGACAGTTGCTGGCCAGTGTTTGTAGCACAAAAAGTAATAAAATTTGTGTTTGGTCAATTATTTCTTTGTTGTAACAATGCTTCTTGGCAATAAATCTTATACCATCAGAAATCGTGTTCATTTCCCCTTAAATAGTCCCACATTTGTAAGGAACATGCATTTGTGGGTTCAAGCACAGAACTGAGTATGTGGGTTGTGCGCATGAAAAATTTGCCAAATATTCACTGCTAATGCCAAACAGCTTTTTCTGCTATTGACTCTTGTTTGGTGTTGTTCATTAGATTTAATGATTAAAGTCTGATGAAACAAAACATACTGGCAATTTAACAGTTTATTCAATTAACAAACAGGGGTCTCAGCAGCATGTGAAAGAAGCATACACAGCCACAGCAGCCTGGCACCTCCTCTTCATGCTAGTCACTGTCTTGGTCACACACTGCTGCAGGATGGCATCCCATTCTTCAACCAGCAATCATCCAATCAAGATGACTTGGAATTCACAAAGGATGCAAAGGATGTCTTATTGTTTGCAAGATGTTTGCAAGATGATGATGAACTTGTTAGACTCAACTTCAGAATCACTAACAAGCTCAGGCTTTCTCAGGTTCAAACGGTGGTAGGAGGTCAGTAATATAGCCTGCAGCTAATTTTATATACAGTATGTCTTAAAGTCATACCTAATGTTTTCAATAAAGGAAACCAAAGCAAAGGTTAAGTACTCTCATGTTATATCATGTACACCAAGGTATACTTACAACTCGTTTTATTACTTTTTTGGGTCGTTTGTCAGTGTGAAAAGAGTCAGGGACCGGGAGAGAGACTAGGATTAAAGCAGGCGGCCTATTCCTCAAGCCAGTGGCATGTGGTATGCGCCCTAACCATTCAGCTTATCTGGTCATCCCATGACACATTTTTAAATAGATAATAAGCATCGCATTGCTTAGGACGATACGGGGGAAAGTGTGGGTAAACATTTTAAGTGTGTTTCTCTTCATGACAGTAGTGTTAATGCATTGAGCCTTGACCTTTCTGCTACCACATGTCTGCTGGTTAAAAATGTAAATCTGAATTGTTTTTTTCTAATTTCTGTACTAAAAGATTTTTATTTAATATTGACTGGATTTTGTTGAATATTGGGTTCAGCTGAGCTTTCATACACTGGTATGACAGCAGGAAAAATTCAGTTTCTCTCAGAATTAGAGAATCTGATGCCACAATCGATTTGCAATTGTGGTGCATTTATATTTCACTTTAGTACACATTAAAATAGGACACTGTCTGGCTTTGCTTATGTCCTATACCAGACACCCTCTGGTGTCCAAAACCATGTAGTTCTTATCATAGGGGCATTAGGTGCCCTCTAAAATGCAATCTTTGTGATCAGGATATTATAAATGTATAAGCATAAACAATGATCTCAGTCAACATATGTGTGGAAACTCGCTGATGATGGTGGGAGATCTCAAGAACCCCAAATCTCTAATAAATGCAGGAATTTAAAATGCTAAAAGAAAAATTCATATGGCTTTTTTTATTGGTTTTTTTTGGGGGGGGGGTTGTTCTTTTTAAAGGCTGAATGGGTAAAAATACTGAATTTTTATAGCGAGCCTAGGAAATGTATCTACCAGACAATCAGGAATGCCATAAGAGATAAACGCAGTCTTAATGGTTGTCCTTGAATATACTCCAATAGCTTAAGATTAATGCATCCAGAAGTCACTGTACAGTGTTGATTGTAATCCGCAATGTGAAAAGTACGTTTCTTTCTCTGTGTTATTTGCATTTGTTCAATCAAATGGCTGCTAGTTGTGATAAAGGGAACATCAGACAACACAATTTTTGGCTGACTTTCAGAAGTGTACATAGTTCCTGCAGCATAAACAAAAAAATCACAAAAGCACAATGAAGGGTTCCATATATACTGTAGAGCTATTAGAGTGAAACACCTCTGAATGACCTTCAGAAGGAAAACACATTCAAGGTTATCGCTCACTTTGAGAAATATCTATTCATCCTGATTGTTTTTCTTTTACAAACACAGTACATACATTTCGCCTCATTACAATGCACTCAGTGTCATCTGGTCTGTAGTTTTCAGCACAGCAAAAGATTACATCTGAAAACAAGACTGCGTCTTTCTAAATTTAGTGACACCGTCACAAATGATAATCCCCCTGACTTGCTAACAGCTTTTGCTTTTCTACTAAATGGTGCTGTTTCCTATATTTCCTGACAGAGAGGAAATGCAGGGGGAAAAAGCAGAGATTTAAAAAAGAATCTGTAGCACAAAAAAGCAGATTAGGGGATAAAGTGAATATTCATTTTTCTAAATCCTTTCACCCTGCTTGCACTGTTGACTTCCAGGTATTGTTCATAGGGTGGGCTAATCAATGTCTTTGAGAAGAACCGCCCTGAGCTGCTGGATGATGAAAGTTTGTTGTCTGGAATGTATCACTGTTCTGCCTATCAGCACTGATACCTGGAAGCCAGTTCTGACAACTGTGACACGATTGCCCCAAGAGATGCATTGGACTAGATACTGTCTTTTCAGCATAAGACTTGAAATGCTGCCAAAAATGAAGCATTCATCAACACTAATGGCTGCTCAGTGAAAATGTGGAGAAAAATGCAGGAAGTGCAATCTAAGAAGTTGAAATTACAGGTTCAAATCATAAAATGAAAAAATAAAACAAATTCTTTGTAGTCTGGGCAAAACTAAAAAGATATGGCTGAAAAAAAATAACAAGAGCAAATTCAAAATTATACAAGATGAGTTCCCATTTGTAATTGGAAGATGAAATACAGAACATGATTCTCATCTGTGAATCAATAATCTCAAATGCGTGCATGGACAGTGTGCAAGCACCTCATGCAGTCCAAAGCACTCGCATGAATTTATTCATACTTTCAGTGTTGACAGCAGGCGCTAAATAATCATTTGGCTCATACAAGTAGTGGAAGCATATTGTCTGAGGAATAGATTGCTGTCTGAGATTCCTCAGGCTTGTCTTTGTGCTTTAATTCCCAGACAAATGAGACATGTGCAAGTTTTGACAGATTGTCTGTCATTCAGTTTGTGATAGTTTTGGGGGTGCATGCTCATGTTTGTGTGTGTGTGTTGGTCTGGGTCTGTTTATTTATTTATTTTTCTGGATATCTTAATAAAAAGGTGGAAAATATTCCATCAACAACAAATATGGAGAACTGAAAACAATAAACTGGCTGCTTACTTTTGAAAAGTACCTTGAAAGAAGACTCGAGTCAGTTTTAACACAACATGGATAATCTATTATTTATCATTATGGTTTGTTATTCTGGGCCAGCACAAAACACGTACTCTATGCAAATGCTTAATTAAATTGAAAAACATTGTACATGGCACTTCAGTAAAAATGTGATTGAAAACTGTGCAAGTCAACAGACCTGTTTTCCATGACTTATTTCTTTTTACATATTGACTTTTGTCATTACATCACATGAGTGATGTTAAATGTAAGCAGATG
>JAMQGT020007723.1:0-42434 GCA_024447675.2 Pterophyllum scalare | reverse complement strand
TCATAAAACAGATCCTAATGGTGGCAGTTCTACAGCAATCATTAAACTGTTCTTTTTTTTTATATATATATATATATATATATATATATATACAGCACCAGTCAAAAGTTTGGACACACTTACCCATTCATATTGTTTAGAAATCTATGAGATGGTGATTCTGCTCACTTAATGGCCTGAAGACTTTTTTAACTGGTTTATTTAAAATCATGGTCCCCATCCAGTGTTAAATACATGATAAAGCAGGGTACCTTTTGGGACAGGCCTGCCTTGTAATTGATGGGTCCATATTGTATGAGAGTGTAGTGTCCATCACGTTTCTCAGTCAGTTCCACCCCAAGCTCATTATGTCCAGTAACAATGAGTCTTCAGACCTGAAATCAGCAATTGAACTGGTGCAGTCTACAGTCAATAAAAGCAGAGTTCCAAACCTCCTCTGGCATTAACATCAGCACACAAACTGTGCACTGGGAGCTTCACGACACAGGCTTGCATGGATCTTGTAGGTGTAATGTGTAAGTGGCTTCGTACTTTTGTCCATATAGTGTATAATTCCTTTTATTTGAGAAATAAGGTTTGTGAACCTATTCATACCACTTAGCCACAACACTAATTCATATTTTTTGCCCATTTAACATTCTGAAACATGAACCCAAAACTCAAATCACACCCTCAGCCAAAACTATTCTGTTTAGAACTACAGTGCCTCTTTTTCTGCATTGTCTCGTGTGTTCAGTGGAGGAGGGAACATTAAAACCTATATCCTTCTTTGATGATTTTCCTGCTTTCAAATAAGTTGAAGGATTACATACTCCTCTGGGAGCTGAGACAATTTTTCACAACCTCAGGCCCCTACAATCCACTGAAAACACTTTGGAAAATGGTGAAAATATGTTGTCATCTTGGAAAAATAAGGCTGCCGTTCTTAGCTCACACGTTGGAGAAAAAAGGATTTTTACCTGTCGACAGCTACATATGATCTGTTTTTTATTGTGAGGACAGTCCCTGTGACACAAACAGTATTATTTGCTCCCAGGCAGGTGGAATTTGTTCTCTATACCACATATAAACACTCATTTCACAGATTTATATATATATATATATATATATATATATATATATATATATATATATATATGTATATATATATATATATATATATATATATATATATATGTGTGTGTGTGTGTGTGTGTGTGTTGTAAGTCAGCCAATTCTCAAGGGTAAGGTATGTTACATTCTATTGAAAGAGGTGCAGCTGTGCCTTGAAAAAATATCATATTACAAGCCATGTTTTCCTGAGATTGGATGATGAAGTCTTTACCCACAGCCAACCTGATTAGGACAGCACATGAAATATGCAACTTGACTTCATTTTCCTCTGAGCTATTTTTGTCAGAGCCTCTTGTCCACTTAGCTGTGCAGGTTAATTGTCTCCTCATTTCAGCGGCTGCATGTGATGCAACTTAAAAGGGACATGATTACAAATTCAAATGCTAATTTCCTCTGAGGCTCAAGAGGTGAAAATGCATGAAATACACATGCTGGTAGTAACTATTTATATGCAAGGTTATTAGAATAGGGAAACAAATTAACCAGCCTTCACTCTGGATTATGTTAACATGAAAAACCGCTGCAGTGGGACCTCTATCTACTGTACATCCAAATACTTAAGTGAGGACAAGCATGGAGGAGAGGAAGTGTTTTTTTTCTCCACGGCGTGATGTAGTACAGTATACTGAGATCAAGCCCCAGATCTCCAAAAGGAAACCCTTGAATCCATGGACACTGCAGTAATACATAACAGGGATCAGGGACACACCACAGCAGACTGCACATAGCTGGGTGCAGTGCAATTAAAATAATTGTCTTCATTTTGCTTGCAACAAGTGTGAAGATTCGCATTACCCCTGTGGCATCCTCTTCTCACTGTCTGTTGGCTAATATAAACTAACGATTGTACAGTTGATCTCCGCACTGCCTGTAGCATGACAGTAATTGGTAGGATGTACTGCGGTATTAGGGTGTGATTTGCTGTTAATGAGTAGTGTGTGCTAACTTAAATCGTTAGCAAGTCTTTTTTTTTTTTTTTTTTGCAATATAATACAGGTCATGCCATTTATCCTGTTTGCTGATAAAATAGAAGAACGGGGATGATCTGAGGGAGAGTGAGTGAATCGCTGATTTGAATTTGAATTTTTTTTTTTTTAAATACAAACCTGGGAGTCAATCATATGCATGCAGATGATGTTCATGTGTTTCTTTATTGCAAGATGACCTCACATTACTGTCAGTCTCTTATATGATATTTGCATCAATGCAGATTCCACTTAGATCTACAACAACTAGTGAACATGGAGGAACTTGCACAGATATACTGGGACTACAGCTCACCCACTGACGTGTGGCAAAGTGCAGAAACAAAATACAGGAGGAGACAGAAGAGTTCATCCTCTGTTACACAGCAAGAAAAAGCATTTAGTGTGAGGTCCATGCAAATGTGTAGCCAAACATCCAAACTCCACTGAGTACCTGCACCATTTTGTCATTGTGGCACACTGCTGTACATAGTACTTCTTTTTTGTTTCCACAGTGCATGCTTCTTTAGTATTATATAGTAGCCTACATGTTTTCGTTCTGTGTCCTGTGATGCTATTTTTTGTTATTAACTGTAGCTAAACTATATTGTACTGTATGAATTGATCGTTTCAGGGACACTCCACGTTAGCCTACGGTATATATAGGAATATGGTCTTTTGCTTTACAAAGCAAAATGTAACACACCGTGCTCCTAAAATTAGCTTGTGGTTATTTGATGGTACAAAAATGTAAAGATCTTGGGTTTTATTCTATTTTTAGTCCCTGTTATATTGATTAGTTTTGTTGTGTGTCTAGTTTCTCATGCCTCTTGTGTGCACAGTCATGTGTCATCATGCATTACTGTTACTCTTGTTCATTGTCTTTTGTTACTTCCTCTTTTGCTTTCAAGGTTTGTTTCCTCATGTGTCTTGTTCTAGTTTTATTTGCTGATCTTGTCCACCTAGCCCTTGTTAGTTTTGCCTGTGTTGGATTGCTTTCACCTGTGTCTGGTTCCCACCCTTGTATGTATATATATACCAGCTTTTTATTTTCTAAATGTCACATTTTTTATTCCTCTTCTCCCGCCCTGAGGTGCAAGTAAAGGAAACGAGGAGGAGACATGAGGGCAGATGAGTTGAGGAAACTGGCATATAACAAAATGAGACATCCTCACCTTGTAGCCTCATTTTAAAATGATGTCAATTAAGTATGATGTTTCAGACAGCTGCATCATAAATTGTTTTGTTATAGCTCAACTACTGATGTATTTGATGATCTTAGGTGTAACAGTGCTCATGACATATTTTATATTCAGGGCTCTTTTTTTATTGAGTTCACAACATGGTGCAGTGAAATAAGATACACCTTTTTAAAATAAATAAATAAATCATGCACACACAGCAACAGTGAAGGACAGAAAGTTTGATCATCTTAAAGAACTGAAATAAATTATGAATACAAAGGACTAGTTGTCTGAAGAGTCCTCCCTCCATGGTATACAGTACTGTTCAAAGGTCTTCAGCATTTTCTTTAGGTGCAGCAATTTTTTGACACATGCAAACATACGTGTATTCTTTAACACAGCCCTGAACTCTCTTAGACAAGCTTTCTTGTAGTTTCTCTAAGTAGTCTTCGGGAATCTTCCGTCTCCAGGCTTCCTGACGGACATTCAAACCACTTCTTTGGATGTTGGCTGCCATTTGTTCTGTTCTCTCTGAAGATGATCCAAAATTGATTCAGTAATGTTGAAGTCCAGGCTCTGGAGAGGCCAGTCCATGACTGATAGTGTTCCATTCTGTGTTTTTCCATGGCAGTGTATTTGGAATCATTATCATGCTGAAAAATGAAAATGTTACCAATTGGATGCTTTCCAGATGGTACTGCACAGTGGACCTAACCTCCTCTGTACATATTGATGATGATTGGAACCAAATATTTGCCACTGAGCTTCAACCAAGTTCTTGTGTAATTTGGCATACTTCAGTCTTTCTCTCCATTTCTCTTCCTTAAGAATGGCTTCTTGACAGCCATCCTTCACCTGAAACAAGCTTCAGATCAGCTGAAGGGTCGGATTCATCTCTCAGGTCTCGTGTCATGTCTTTGGTCTTATCTTTTTTATTGTCCTGCACATATGTGGTATTGACAATAAAGAAATTTGACTTGACTTGAGGAGAACTTGTGACTGAAAATGTTGCTTCTGGTCTGATTGGGGAGGGAGCCAGAGAAAATTACAGAATCTCACATTTTTTGGCCCCTTCCTGTTCCAACATGACTGCACACCAGTGTACAAAGCAAGGACTGTAAAGACATGGATGAGCCAGTTTGGTGTGGTAGAATTTGACTGGCCTGCACAGAGTCCTGACCTCAATCTGACAGAACACCTGTAGGATGAATTTGAGCGGTGATTGCGAGCCAGACCTTCTTGTGCGCTTCTGGAATAATGGTAAAAAAATTGCCACAAACACACCCCCTAAACCTGTGGAAAGGCTTCCCAGAAGGGTTGAAGCTGTTAAAGCTGAAAAGGGTGGGCCAACATCATATTAAACCCTGTGGATTAAAATTGGGATGCCACTCAACATGAAGGCAGGCGAGTGAATACTTTTGACAATATAGTTTATATTGTCCTAAATTGCAGTTATCTTTTCTTTTAAACTCCTGGCATATTAGCAATACTCACATGGACTACCTGTTGTAGTCCAGAAGTGCGACACAGGGCCTTGAAGACCCACATCTGGGCACAGTGTCAAAAACATTGGGATAATATGGGTAGTGTGGGCTACTACTGAGAAGTACGTGGAGAGCAAAGAAAATCAGCACCATCACCAAGATAAGGCTCTTCAAAAGCAATGTCCTGAGCACTCTTCTGTATGGTGCAGAATCATGGAAAATGACCAAGACCATCAGTCATAAACTAGAAGTCTTCAAGAACCGCTGCCTCAAAAGAATTCTGAACATCTTTTGGATAACATCATTCCCAATGCTGAACTAGACTGGAGAACTTCCACAAAATCCATCACACAAGAAGTTCAGATGTGCCGGTGGAGATGGATTGGACATGTGTTGCGTATGCCGTCAGCGTCACTGCAGAGAGTGGCCCTCAGATGGACTCCAGATGGCCGGCGAAATAGGGGCAGACCAAAAGAGACTTTTTTTTAATATTTAAATTAATCTTTTTTTTTTATTGTATTTATCAGATTGAGTGCTGGTTTTGTCTTGTTTTATTGTGCAGGGGTACCCTCTTCTTCTTCTTTTTAAACCAAGATAAATTTCTCCCAAGGGAGACAAAGAACCTTGACCTTTACCTTGACAGTGGAGAAGGAGATGAGGGAGCAGGGGTGGACCTGGGGCTACCTGGAGAAGTGTGCTTCAGACAGACTACAGTGGCGAGTTCTGGTGATGGCCTTATGCGCATCTATGCACAAAGAGGATTAGTAGTAGTAGTGGGCAGTGTTCATTTTGACAGAAAATTTTGATTTAGTTTTAGTCAGTCTTTTGACAAAAATGTAAATTAGATTTAGTCAAATTTAGTCATCTGAATAGTTTTAGTTTTAGTCTAGTTTTAGTCGACTTAAGAATATAGTCAACTAAATCTACAGTCGATATAGCCACTAAAATATAAAGGGTGTAAAATGTAAATGCTTTTTCTTCAGTTCCCTTGAATTAGTCATCATACACACTTACACAAAATTTATTAAAATAATAATAAAATATTACTAATAATATTAACATTAGCGTTTCACCTGCTTCCCACACACCTGATCATTAACACCACCTTACTGAGATAATACGAGTGTTTTACAGCAGGACACGCTCTGAAAGGTACAGGGCAGTGTTCAGGACTGAGATTAGGAAAGGCTAATCCACCGCGGTGTGGTGCTTCTCTCTAAACACAAACGCTAAACTGGGAAAAACTCTTTACCCTGCATGACATTAAAATGCTTACCTTTGCATGGAGATCTGGGTGACTGGTTTGCAGATGTCGTTTAAGATTTGTCGTGTTTTTACCCGAGATAGTCGCCCCACGTGGTTTACACATCGTTTTGTTTGCCATAACGTCAAAGGACAAATGTGTCCACACATCGGCTCTTCTCTTTCTCCCTGCTGACATTATTTACATAACTTAGTTCTATCAGAAGTAACGACAAATCACGGGCTGGTTTGGTCTTCCCGGGTTAAGAGCACATTTGTGCAACTCATGTTTGATTGGATGTTTTCCTAACTTGTCCCGCCCTGTCACAAAATTAAATCAGTTCTGATTGGATGGTTTCCTAACTTGTCCCGCCCTGTCACAAAATTAAATCAGTTCTGATTGGATGTCGTCCCCGCCAAGCATTTTTGTCTCGTTTTCATTCGTTGACGGAAGTGTCAATTAATTTCGTCATCGTTTTTAATCATTTTAGGTAATTTTAATTTAGTCATCGTCTCGTTCTCGTCATGAAAAAAGGGTCGTTGACGAAAACTATGACGAAAATATTTCGTCAACGAAATTAACACTGGTAGTGGGCTACTGGATTTTGGTGATCTGCTGTGTTTCTCCCGATCCTTATTAAGACAGCTTTTTAAGTAAGGAGCTTTTGACCTATGTCCTAATGTCTGATAAGCTGAATACCCAGAATCCTTGTCTAGAGAACTACACAAGAGACCAATGTAGGGCCATAAATCTTAACAAAGTGTCCCCACAGCATATCAGAGCTAATGAGAAACCTCACTGCAGAGGTCAAGAATTCATTTTTTCCCTTAACTAGTCAGTCCTCTCTGCGAGCATTACAAATTCTCTTACCTTACACAAAGAGTGACTCAGAGTTTGAAGTGTCCAGTGGTATGCCACTTCTAGTTCAGTGTAAACCAATTCCTGCAGTGGTATGACACTGCTCTTGGATGTTATGTTGCAGGAATTCCAATGATATAACCAGTTTCCACTGGCAGATGCCGGTGTCTAGTGTAAAGTAAGTGTTTTTTTCTGATTTTGCTGAGGTGCTGATAGAGCAGGTGATCGTCCTGGGCATTTACTGTGAACTAGTGAGTGCCACGTGCTACCTACTGCACACTCTGTCTGGGTAACTCTGTCATGCAAAAGTGTCTGTATTATTTTCTATCATGTGTCACATGTGAGACATGACAACAATGGACATGATCCCATCTTAATTCTCCCACAGTTGTCTGAAACTTATGTGTGAAAATGGCTGTGAGTTATGCTTTGTGGCTTGGTGCATAGTGGGAGTATCAATTACAAGAAGGTAAACTGTAGCCAGAAAGAGATGTACATGGTCAGAAACAATCCTCACATACTGAAGACTGACTCACTGAAGAGAAACCAATATGGGAGAAATATGCTCTCTCTTTCTAGTCCCTGTCAGTACTCTAGCTGCAGCATTTTGGATCAGCTGAAGGCTTTTCAGGGAGCTTTTAGGACAGCCTGATAATGAATTAAAATGATCCAGCCTTGAATTAATAAATGCATCAATTAGCTTTTCAACATCAGTCTGAGAGGGGATGTTTCTAATTTAAAAAATACTGCACAAATGCAAAAAAGCAGTCATACATATTTGTTTAATATGTGCACGGAAGGACATATCCTGGTCAAAAATGACTCCAAGATTTCTGACAGTGTTACTGGAGGCAAAGGTAATGTTCAGAATAAATGTTTCTAAGCACAGTGTTTCTAGGGCTCTGCCCTACAAACCTTTGTTATTGTACTCAGGTACTGTCTGCATAACAATAAAAATGTATACAATGCTTTCTAATAGTACTGCCTAAGGGAAGCATTTATATTGTAAATAAAACTGATCTCAGCACAGAACCCTGTGGAACTCCATAATTAACCTTAGTGTGTGAAGAAGACTCCCCATTTACATGAACAAACTGGAGTCTATTAGATAAATATGATCCAAACCACTGCAGCACAGTATCCTTAATGCCCATGGCATGCTCTAATCTCTGTAATAAAGTAATCATGGTCAACAGTATCGAATGCTGCACTGAGGTCTAACAGGACAGGCACAGAGATGATCTTCTCATGGCCTTCAGAGGGCATAAGATCATTTGATTATTTGTAACCTTCACTAATGCTGTTTCTGTACTGTGATGAATTCTGAAACCTGACTGAAACTCTTCAAATAAACCGTTCCTCTGGTTTGCAAAACTGCAGTGGTTTGACTAATATCTATCCAATAGACTCCAATTTGTGTACGTAAATGGGGAGTCTTCTTCACAGACTAGGGTTGGTTATGGAGTTCCACAGGGTCTGGGTTTTGACAAATTCTATTTACATTATACATGCTTCTCTTAGGCAGTATTATGAGAAGGCATAGCATGCATTGCCATTGCTATGCAGATGAAACCCAGCTCTAGATAACAATAAATAAGCATAAAGATGCTTATTTATTCCTGATATTGTTGCAATTACTTCTTGTCAGCAGATTAGACATGCAACCTTTCCGTCTCTAGACAGCCGACAAGAGCCAGCTAAACAACAACAGCTGGTTATAAGCTAACATCATGCTAGCTAATGTTAGGCTCAAGTATCCTATAAATCACATTTTCCCCCTGATAAACAGTTTGATTACATTCTCACATTGTATGAAAGTTTATTCACTAAGCATTAGAGTCCAAAACAGTTGCATCCCCTTCAAAGACAGTTTCACTAACACTGGCTAATAGAACCCCCCCCCCCCTGCATTTTCTGGTACTTTTCTGCAAGCTTCATATTTCAGCAAAGACAAATCAATGTAATAACATTTCTTTCTGTAATTCCATCATTATTTGAAAAGGAGGATCTCTCTGAATGTTTTCTTTCTCTTCACATGTCTGCATGTTTCTCCCAGAAAGTGCACCAGATATTAGAGACTTCAAAGAACCCAGGAGTTTTTTTCTGTTCTGCAGGTAAAAGCAGTTCTTCCTCATTCTTCCATCCCTGGGGCTCAGGATGAAAATAAAGGTCTATCAGTTTTCTGTCTGAGTGGTAACTCTACCACTCTCAATTTCAAACAGCTCAACAAATAGCAAACACACAAGCAGGTTCTGTGGAGTTTGACACACAATCTTTTTGTGCGCTAAAGGCACACTGGCTTTGTATTCCGGGAGCTGGGAAAAAAAAAAGGGGTAAAGCTTATCCTTTTTAGATTTTTATTAATCAGATAGTGGCTCTGTTGCTGAAGCTATTTACTGTTGCGTTGACGTTTGAATCGAATCATAATTTCATTGAGTTCAGCGGTTATAGTGGACAGACTTTCCCCCCTACACGCAGCCATTGTACCAGGAGCTAACAGAGAGTTTGTGTACAAAACCGCACAGAAACTGTGTTTGCTGATATTTGTTGAGCTGTTTGAAACTGAACATTGGTAATCACCTGCCACTTTACGAAAAGTAACTCCGTTTATGCTCATTCTCCTTACTGAGAGCTTGATGACTAGATGCTGAAGATAAGTACTGTAAAGCCACTTGAGTGCATTTTGCTTGAATATGGCGGAGATGAGAAGAGAAAAAGAGGGGAAAAAACTAAAGGTGCCATTTGGGACCATTCTGATCCAATTTAACTCGTGGACAGTGTGGTACATTTTACAGTAATGAACTATGTTGGAGGAGTGCAGGGCAGACTGCATGGTCACTATTAGGTTAGGTAGGGTAGCAGTCAGTATGAATTAAGCTGATGATGCTCTTCACTTGCCAAATTCTACCTTCATACTAGCTTTACATGGGCTTGGAAAGCAGTCATTTTTTTACTCTATATGAGCACTCAGAGTACTCAAAGCACTTTATACAGCATGTCTTGTTCACCCAAGCACTTTTTTTCTGTCTTTCTGTCTAACGTTCACACTCCAATGAGCAACTTGGGGGTTCAGTATCTTGCCCAAGGATACTTTAGCATACAGACTGAAGCAGCCAGGGATTGAACCACCAACCTTCTGCTCTACCTTCTGTACCTACTTTTAAGGGAATATAGCAACCACTCAAATCATTTAACCACTTTAATCATTAGTTATTATTAATCTCTGGCTCTCTTCCACAGCATGTCTGTTGTCCTGTCTCTCTCCCCTCAGCCCCAACCGGTCACAGCAGATGACTGCCCCTCCCTGAGCCTGGTTCTGCTGGAGGTTTCTTCCTGTTAAAAGGGAGTTTTTCCTTCCCACTTTTACCAAGCGCTTGCTCATAGAGGCTCATTTGATTGTTGGGTTTTCTCTCTTTTATAGTAGGGTCTTTACCTTACAATATAGTAAAGCACCTTGAGGAGGCTGTTGTTGTGATTTGGTGCTCTAAAATTGAATTAAAATGAATGGAATTGAACTGCATTAAGATTGGCTGGTACAACAAAAGACCCTAAAACCTACCACAACTGCACGCTCCAGTCAAATCTCCAGTTTATGTATATATGTGAGGACTCATCAAAGTAGAAGGATGATAAAAGGATGAAACTTTTGGAGGATATTTACATTGAACTTTATAGCATAAGTGGGAGTAATGTTGATGTCAGCATGAATGACGCATTTTCAGACACTTTTCTGGGGAAAGAAAACACCAGTCAGAACAGTTCTGACTAATGCAATTGCAGAAATTTGCAAGACTTTTCTTGTACACAGGTTCAGTCTGGATTGGACTAAAGAAAGAGCCAATGAAGATGTGCATCTCATGTTTTCCTTCACCTTCCACCAGCTGAATTTACTGAAGGGGAGAAGGTTTCATTTTGCAAAGCTTATTCACAAATCCATCAGGGAAAGTCGGGATATGCAAGAGGGGGCTCTTAATTCCATATTCACAAAATTGTAGGCATCACGAAGCACCAGATGTGACGAGAGTAAATTTAAACTTCTGTTTGTGATTGATGGCCTGGATGAAAGTCAACTTAACACCGACTTCTGTGTGATGGTGAATGTTCTGTCAGTGAGTCGCTATTTGTGTGTGAACTCTTATACCTTATGAAGGGGAATCTTCTCCCACCTGCTCAACATTGGAGCGCCACACAGCCAGCAGCAGCTAGCCAAATTGCTCTTGACTTGGTTGACATGGTGACAAAGGTGAGAGGATTCACTGATGCACAGGAGGAGGATTTCAGGTTCAGAGAGGAGCCGCAGGTCAACAGGAACATCATGCTAATATATCGCAAAGCCTCCACAGCATGTGCTCATCCCAGTGTTCAGCTGGATCTCCACTTCAGCTTTAAAACAAATGTTAGCAGAAGGCGATAGAAACGACAGATCTAACAGATCAATATAATGCATATGTATATGTGTGTTTCTAACTAACTGCAATTTATTATAATAAGCTCAAATTATTCATGTTGTTACATGAATAAATGTTTACATTTACCTATCTTCCATTTCCCTCCTGTATGTTTGTGTAATAAAAGTAAATAATCTGTCATGACACCCTTACTACCCCCCCCCACAACCCTGAAAGGGATAAGTGGAAGGAAATGGATGGATGAATGGCATATATACAAAATACAAAACAATAAACACTACCCACAGAGTGAGCTGCCATGGTGGAGGTTTGTGTACTGTAAATGACCTCATGACCCTTCATCTTCATACTACAGCGGTCTGGTTGACTTTAATACTAATACTACCACTAATACTAATACTAATAGTAATACTAATTACATCAGAAAATGACAACTAATGGTTATTCAAAGTATTTATAAAATTGCTGATGGTTAATCTTTGGCTAAAGACAACTTATACAATTCCTCCATCTAGTGTCCAAACAATAAACGTGCAGATTTTGAGGCAAAAGTAAAAAAATAAAATAAAAAAATTATTATTATAATAACAATAATACTATAAGTGATCAGGGGGTCAACATGAAGAATGAAAACAGCAAAAAACAAACAAAAACAAAAGAACAACAAAAAATAAAACAAAAACAGATTAATTAAAACACACACACACACACACACACACACACACACACACACACACACACACACACACACACTATGTAAGGATGAGGTCTCAGGTTTTCTAGTGTTCTTTATAATATCAGTGGAGTTTCTTCATTAAAATTTTGGCTGGTGGAACAGAAAACAGATCCCAGACCAGTTAAGAGGTCGGGACAGTAGAGCCTTACAAACCAGCAGTAGAATTTAAAATATTTTTTCTACAAGAGAGGAAAATGAAATAAATGAACTATATGAACCTGAACCTTGTCCTGTGCTAAAGCAGCGTAGTCCCAGTCATGTCACTGCACTGTAGCAGTCAAGCATGCTGAACACACAAATTCTTTGATCCGGGACTTCAAATAAATATTGATGTTTATATTGGATTGTATGTACATGCAGTACAAGTCAAAGGTTTGAACATATATGCATATATGTGAAGTGTGGACAGACATTTCATTTTCGCTCTTTTTCTTTTTTATAACGTTCTTCGCATTTTGGGACTGCAGTGTCGGTATTAACCACCAGATGTCACTTGGTAGCCAGCTACGCCTCGGATAACTCATCCAGCCCGACAGTGATCTCATCATCGCCACTGCTGCAGATCACAAATCCACAACAGCGTTGTACTTTTTGTGCGAGCAGATCTGCAGTGACACAGAGCAGGGAATGTGTGGGAAGCTCTTGTCTGAGGTAATAAAGTGAGAGAGAATGCTGAACACTAAATACCTGTAGGAACTCTTGAACACCGCAGACTGCTGGTGTGTAAGAGCACTAGAGGATCAGCAGGGGATTTCATCACGATAAAAGACCCCGAATAAAGTAACGTAATACCTCTCTAAATGGTGTGGAAATGCATAACTATAATTTCATTTGGCAAACACAATTTGATATAATTTGAAATATTCAACCCAGTTAAAGAAGTTCTCAGTTTATTTATTTATTTTTTATCGTCCAAGCAGGAGAGAAAACGAGTCTAATCTTCACACAAACAAACAAAGTCTGCACTTTTAAACATGGAGCCTTTAGTGTTTTCTGTTATAAAATAACCTACTCCTGATGTGTGAGACGCCTACATATTAAATATTAACTAAGTTATTTGTTCTTTACTTATTAAAATAACTTTTATGCATTTACAATACACTCCTTTTCATTAGAAATAAACATATTAAAATATACATCTGTTTTCATTCTACAATTCATGACAATCTAATGGTAACTACATTATTCTAATACTTTTACTTTTTAATATTTTTTATTAGGCTATTTTATTATGTAAATTTAGGCAGTAAATATTCAATTTTGTCAATTTTTAAAAGTTAAGTTGTTAAATCATATTTTACAGTTTTATATTTTTAAAACAAAAAAATGTATTAAATGTATTACATAATAAGACGGAATGAATGTGTTTTAATGTTTTCTTTTGTGTATAATGTAATATAAACTGTAATGTTTTCTATATAAACCAGATTTGGGAATTCTGATGATTTTTAGGGCAGTGACATTACACACACACACACACACACACACACAAGTACAAATATAGAAACTTTGAAATATTCAAAGGCTTTAAAAGTATTTCAGCAGTTTAGTTAGATTCTAGTTTTCTGCTGTATAAATAAACATTAAATTAACATTAAGATGAACCCATCTGTTATAATTTATATGAATTATTTTATATATTATACATATATAAAATAATTACAATTATGTATAAATAATTCTGTTCATTATGTTTATATGTTTATTATGTATAAAAATTAAAACAGCATTCAACATTCTTATGCATTTTTTAGATTCTGCCCATTTTCCATTTTATCTAATTAATTAAATTTAAATGGAGTCGTTTGATGTAATAATACTTTCAGGCAGCAGAGGGTGCAGTGCTGCAGTCCAGCCTTTGAGGTCAACAGTCAAGGCAGGCAGATTTTCCTGATGAAAGGAGGATCATTATTAGATCTTCTGTTTATATCAAAGCAGAAATAACACTTAAAAACAAACAAACAAATACACAAAAGGGTCTTTCACCTGCAGACAGCTAGCAAAGGACCCGTCTGTGCCTCCTGCATGGTCTTACCCACAGAAAGGGCAGCTTTCTCACGGTCTGAATCTCCTGGCAGAGTTTGGAGCTCAGCTGAAGACAAGATACTGTGGGTAACCTACAGAAATAGGGCCTGTTTCATAAGCTGCTTAGTCCGTCTGTCTTCTGCTGCTAACCTTATTCAGGGGCACGGGGGCTGGGAGGGGCTGAAGCCTCTCCCAGCTGCCATAGAGTGAGAGGCAGGGTACACCTGGACAGGTCACCAGCCTGTTGCAGGGGTAACACAGAGAGACAGACAACCATTCACACTCACACCTTTGGGCAATTTAGAATCAGCAGTTGACCTAACCCCACAAACTGCATGTCTTTGAACGGTGGGAGGAAACCGGAGTACCCAGAGAGAGCCCACGCAGACACGGGGAGAACATGCAACCTCCACACAGAGAGGCAGTGCTAACCACTGTGCTGCCCCCTAAGCTACTTAGTTTGCTTTATTTAGTTAGTTTTCAATTTTATTTCAATTAAATTGTATTTATATAGCGCCAAATCACAACAGTCACCTCAAGGGGTTTCATATTGTAAGGTAAAGCCCACATAATTAATATCATAATGGGAAAATACCATAAGCCCAGGTTTCATGCTACCACCACACTTCAGTGTATAAACAGCGTCTGCTTTTCTTCAAACACAGTGCTCGGAATTCTTCCAGGCTTCCCCCCTTGGAACAGATTCCCTTTCTCATGCTATGAAAATCCCTTAAATCACACCAGGCTGAGTGAGCGCCAGTAGAGACGCACGTCAGGGGTTATTTAAACAAACAGGAAGCACCTATGACCATAATTTGGAATATCACAGCAAGAAACAGATATTTCTGATTTTTAATAAATGTGCATGTTTCTAAACATCTGTAATTATGGGTTATTGGACACAGCTAAAGTAGAACTGAATATACAACACCATAACACTGTGCTGTAAATTCACATGATTTTCTCTGTGCTTTAAATAAAATAATAAAAAACTGATGTCTTGTGTAGTCTCTCTCACACACAATAATCATTCTCACTCAGTTGAACATAAGCACCCTCTGAAGGAATGATCAATATTAGTGATCAGTTAAACATCAGCTGCACCATCAGGACACCTCAGTACCGAACATGCTGTGTGAGTGCGTGAGATAGAGGGAGTTGATACTGACTGGTGCAATGGTCTATATGAAATGAGTCTCAATAACAAACACTGTGAAATTCTTGAACCCTGACCCTGCAGCTGGATGCAGAGGATTACAGGGGAACAGCTGAAGGAGCCATTCGTTTGGAGACTACAGCGTGGAGTCCTTACAGTTCAACCTGCTCTAACCTCTCAGCCACAGCCCCCCCTTAGAGCACCGCAGGCACCGCCGTAAAGGCAAAAACCCAGCTGAGGAGCAAAGCAGTGAAGCACGGGCTGGCACCGAGGACTCGAAAGCACAGACAGGTGAACACGATCAGACAATCACAGAGGAGGTAAAACAACATAGGAAACACAATGAAAATGATACTTTCAAAATAAAACAGGAAGCATACTTCTTAACTTAAACCCTGCACCGTGACTATTAGTTTCTATGTAAAAAAGAATCCAGTTAGAGCCTGAAATGGAATTTATGATTTAATGAGCTTTATTGTTGCAGTTAATGAATAAAGTGCTCCAAAGCTGCATAAATCCTTTAAAATCAAATTTTTCGGAACACTGGTACGTGGAAAAGCTTCATCCAGATCCAAGTTGGAAAAGTGCTCCAGCAGTGAATGATTTAATACTGTCTTTACAATAATAATAATACAAAATAACAGGACTTCTTCTCTCCAGGGGCACATAAACATAACATTTTACATCTTGACAGCATTTTGAGCTGCCTGTTTTTCTAGACCAGTCTACATTTTTTACATGTTTACTTGTAAAACCCAGTAAAAATATTAGATGTGACTCTTCCAAAATAGTGTAATCTCTGCAAGAGAAGATACAATATGTATAGATCAGCAAGAGCAGAGATCAAAGAGGAGAAGAGAGAAAAAACAGGGGAGATACACGCGAAGATGAGAACACAGCAAGCGATGGGAGGATGAGAGATTTTCATCAGTGGCAAGCAGGCATCTCATTTTTCCTCCCGACCTCACAATGACCTGAGAGTCGATGGAGAGCGATGCAGGAGGAAGACAGATAAGGGGAGAGTGCTGCACCGTATTGGAGAGACACACAGAGAGCATGGACACACTTGCACACATGCATACAGAGCTGGTTATTGTTGTCTTTTTTCTCCCCACTTTCCAATCTAGCGAACACACTCGCTGCTTTCAGGATGGAGAAGAAAGGAAGAGCCCAAGAGTGTGTGTCTGTCCTTCAGGTTACCATGACAACACATGCGCCGCCATGTGTTTAGCCCTAGGAGAAGGTGTTTGTGTTTGTGCGTGACTTACTCCAATTCTTGTTCATATTTCTATCCTTGCTGAAAGGGTGGTGGGGTCATTAAAAGGTGAAGGAGAGCAAAAGCAAATCAGAATGCTTTTTTTCCTTACACACTGAGTTGTGTTTATCCTCTGAGTTATCAAAGGTGACAACCCTAACCCCAAAAGGCTCCATTTCCTGTTGCCTGTATTGGGGGTGGGTGACTTCACACCAAAACAAAAAAAATAAATAAAAATAAGTGCAGTCAGGGGTTAGGCAGGTGTGGGAACCTTAAGATTGGTTGTAATGGTGCAGCGTGGGGAAAAGATCACTGAGAAATAAGTCATAAATGATTACTATTGTGAAGCACAAGGTACAGCCTGTGATCAGCTGACTCAGTTTACATTTTATTGATGTCTGCAACCCCTGATGGTCGATGCTCCTCTGCACCACTGCAAAAGTGCATCACTGTAACTTCACACACTCTGCAAATAGCTGCAGCCTGATAAACTGCCTGAATTTTCATGCAACATCTGAATAACCCAAAGTTAGTATGCATCCATATGTTTTTCAGGATGTTTCACAATGAAAAACCACAACTTGTCTTCCATCTTCCCATCTCTGAGTGACGTTATCTCACCTTTTCCCTCCCTTGGAGCAGCAGCTGCACCTTTAGCTCACACAGCTAGCAGGCCACTGGACATGAACAGAGTCGAACTGGCCCACTGAGTATATCTGAGTAGTGCTATGAAGGATGCATCTCTTTGTGTGCGATAGGCACACTCCAGTCCCTCCGTTCAGGTTCTAATGTTGAAGGCACACAGAGAAAAGAATGAATAACTCTCCTCAAGTGTTTTAAACCTAAATTAATGAGCCAGTTTTGAAAATTTAAGCAGTAGATGGTAGAAATATTTGTGTTAAAATGTAGGAAGTAAAAGTAAGAAGTTGTACAGATACCTGAAAATTCTACTTAAGCAGCAAAGTACTAGAGGTGCGAAGTACTTTGTGACTTTACAGCAACAACCTCTGACCATTTCACAGGTTTCTTGTCTTTTCTGTTACACGTGTTAAATCACCATGTGCTGCACAGTGTTTTCACTGTATGAGTACAACAAACAAAACATTTCACTGGTTTTAGCCTGTTTAGTAAAAAGGTGTAAAACTGTTACCACAGTTATTCATCAGCAGACACATTAATCCTCCATTAAGCGCTCTCGGGGACACCTTCTTTGGCAGACTTTAGTTTAGCACTGAAGTCATTTTTGATGTTGGTGACTGATGTGAGGCTGGACTGCATACCTCAATCCACACATTACATCCAGTCTGTCACACTACAGCCCGATCCAAGGGGCGAGTGAGCAGCTAATGTCTGCACAGGCAGACCAGTTAGTTAGTTGCTTCACCACTTTGGCTCTCTGATACAAGCTGTTCAATTTTTATTTATTTGTTCATCTCGAAACACTTTACACTGTAAGGTAAAGACCCTTCAGTATTACAGAGAGAGCGCCAACAATTAGATGATCCCCTATGAGTGAGCACTTGGCAATAGTGGGAAGGAAGAAGAGGAAGCGAGCTTGGGCAGAAACAGGCTCAGGGAGGGGCAGCAATCTGCCACAACCAGCTGGGCAGTCGGAGAAAGAGGAGAAAGAAAAGAGGAGCACGAGAGACCATGAACAAATGAAAGAGCCTCTGCTCTCTGAAAAGAACATGGCACCATGGCTTAGGTTTGCAAAGCTGCATCTGAACAAACACAAGACTTCTGGATAAATACAGTTTGGACCGACAAGAGTGAAGTGGAGATGTGTGGCCATAATGCACGGCATCATGTTTGGTGAAACCCATGCACAGCTTATCGGAACCACAAACACACAACTCATACCAGCTGTCAAACATGCTGGTAATTTGGGCTTGTTTTGTAGCCATGAATTCCTCTGTATAGCAAAGTAGAGTCATTGTGAGGTCATCTGTCCAACAGCTAAAGCTGAGCCAATGTTGGGTCGTGCAACAGGACAATAATCCCAAGTCCACCAGCAAATCTATAACAGAATGTCTGAAAATGAAAAGCTTCAAGGTGCACTGGCCCAGTCGGAGTCCAGATCTCTACATGCATCTAATGCTATGGCAGGATCCTTAAGAGACCTGTGCATAACAAACCTCAATGAGCTGAGGAAACATTGTAAAGCAGAGTGATCCCAAATTCCTCCACAGCAATATGAGAAACTGATAAATTCATACAGAAAAAAAATACTTCAAATTTTTGATGCTAAACACGGTATTAAATGATTGAATGTATGCTGTTTTCACATGACTGTATATGACCTACCCAAATGGAAACCACATGACAGAAGACCTGTGTGCTTGGAGGAGAGTTGATGTCTTCTAGTTTCTGAAACTAGAAGAAACTGAACATGCCCGTTTAACATATGGCTAAATTTCAAATCCTAACTTTACCCTTTACGTCTTGCTAGTGATCTGGTGGATGTTAAGAGGTTAATCTGAAAGAACCCAGTGTACGATCACTCTCTGCACTCCTTCTCTTTCTATTATGTACACCTCTCCCTCCACAGTCACTCACTGAGCCAGAGCAACCAGAAGGTGCTCATTTGGTGTGTCTGCGCACTCACATGCACAAGTGCACACTCCTTAATGCATGGCAGCATGCTGTGTCGCTTATCCCCAGGG
The DNA here is from genome assembly GCA_024447675.2 of Pterophyllum scalare. NCBI lineage: Eukaryota > Metazoa > Chordata > Actinopteri > Cichliformes > Cichlidae > Pterophyllum > Pterophyllum scalare. Next base: position 23,343 of record JAMQGT020007723.1, on the reverse strand, counting down.
TGTGTGTGTGTGTGTGTGTGTGTGTGTGTGTGTGTGATGGAGAATAGGAAGAGAGTCATTGCCCCGCTGATGAACCCACTACGCTTCTGCCCTCTTCCATCTCCTTCCCATGTCTGATGTACGCAGTGCAGTGATGGCAACCCTGAAACCTTTCCTGTCCATCTTCATTTCCAAAACATCCAAATAAACTAAAGGAGTTTACAGAATTAATGTAAATTTCAGCCCTGTAGGGGTGTGTGTGTGTGTGCACATCCTCCTCTCCACCCCCTTCTTGTGTTGGTGCCAATGTGAAGCTGTCCCCATAAATTTGAAAGTGTTAATATAGATCAGTCTATATGGCAGAACAACTTTAAACACACAAACTGGCACATTTACTGCAGTCAGAGCCATTCTCCATGCATCCTGCTGTTCGGCTTGCTGTTTTGCACCTGTCCAAAGCACACCCCTCCTTTATGGGTACATCAGTAAAACTGTTGCAAAGCTGTAAGAACATTCACTTTTGGAGTTCCTAATTCCTAAGAAATGGGAGAACAGCTTAATAAAACAAAAAGTACATATTTGGATTGCCTAGGGTTAAAGTTATGGTTAAGGTTGGGGTCATCATTGATGATGACTTATTCCTCATAGGGTTAAACTTGGCTAGCAATTTAACAGCCTACCAATGGGAGTGAAGGATGCAATTGAGTGACATACACTCCTAATCAAAATCTTAAGACCAGTTAAAAAATTGGAAGAATTTGCATTTTGCACTATTGGATCTTAAGAAGGTAAACATTTGATCAGCTGAAAAAATCATGTTTGAGTGTAAATGCAGTTTTAATAAATTCCCTGCTCAAAAGTTTTTGTCTCTTGTGCCAATTTCTTCATTTAGCATTGTGAAGCTCTACTTAGAACCTTCTTAAGATCCAATAGTGCAAAATGCAAATTCTTGCGATTTTTTAACTGGTCTTAAGATTTTGATCAGGAGTGTATTATGAGGTGCTAAATATATACAAGTAGAGTTAGTGGAATGTTTCACTAGCAACCACCTGCCAGCCATAAAGCAATTAATAAATCACTTTATATGTGGATGGAGCTCTATAGCAGCGACACACAGAACCTACAATTTAAATTGCTTTTCATGTTCTAAGTGTCTAACTTGTCTAAACTGCTTACTCACACCAATAACCTACATGGTACCTATGTACATAACACACATGGTAGGACCACAGGAAGAAGCTGCAACACTTGCAGGAAACTGATGCATCCATCCAGAATCTCTCTGTGCTGTAGAAGGTTAGCGGCAGTGGCGCAGTGGATAGGCGCTCGCCTTACAGCTGGAGGGTTGCCGGTTCGAGGGTTGCTGGTGTGCTGCATTGTGTCCTTGGGCAAAACACTTAAACCACACCAGTTTCTGGCTGCATGACCGCAGATGCTCATGTCTGGTGGAGCAATCGTTTCTTTGTGTGCCTTGTGTGCATAATGACAATGAGTTGAATCTAACATCTAACAAAGGTCCTTAACCCATCAGCAGGACCGGCATCTGCTCCTGTGTACAAGGAGGAACAGGATGAGCGCTGCAGAGGTACAAAATGACCTCCAGCAGCCACTGGTGTGAATGTCTCTGACCAAACAATCAGAAACAGACTTCATGAGGGTGGCCTGAGGGCCCGATGTCCTCTAGTGGGCCCCGTCCTCACTGCCCGGTACCGTGGAGCCTGATTGGCAAAACCAGAACTGGCAGATTCTCCACATGTGCCCTGTGCTTTTCACAGATGAGCGCAGGTTCACCCTGAGCACATGTGACAGACCTGAAAAGGTTCTGGAGAAGCCGTGGAGAACATTATGCTGCCTGTAACATCGTTCAGCACAACCAGTTTGCTGGTGGCCTAGGCAACGACACCCTGACTGCCATCAGGTATCAGGATAAAATCCTCGGAGCTGCTGTCAGACCCTATGCTGGTGGAGTGGGTCCTGGGTTCCTCCTGGTACACAGAACAATTCCCATCCTCATGTGGTGAGAGTATGCAGTCAGTTCCTGGGGTGGCTCTGAGTCAGGAGGCAGAGCAGATCATCTATTAAATGGAAGGTTGGTGGTGACTTAAGTCCAGAAGGACACCTCTGGGACATTATGTTGTGATCCATCTGACTGATGCCACCAAGTTGCACCTCAGACTGTCCAGGAGCTCAGTGATGCTCTGGCCCAGGTCTGGGAGGAAACCCCCCAGGACATTAGGAGTCCCAATGTTATCAGACATACATACAAGCACGAGGGGCCACACAAACTACTGAATACTACTGCAGTGAAATCTCAGTAAAATGCCCTCGCCTGCTGCATCATTTTTTCGCGGTCAGCCTCTGTAGGTTGATAATTTTCATTTCCATCAAACGATGTGGATCCTGTCATTCGTCACTCAGTCCATATCAGTGTAGATGTGCAGCATGATTTTTTCCCTTTGAGATCTGATGTGCTTTCACGTCGTTCCTTTCACTTTCTGAGCAGTGTATGTTGACCTTTATATACCCTCCTGGATGAGAATGAACTGGTTATCAGTGAAAACCCCAAACATACAAGAAGAGCAGAAAAAAATTAAAAAGTACACAAATTCAATTGTGATGATGTAGCTGAACAGACTAATGAGGAGATGAACTTTGGATGGCTTTTTCTTGGCTCAATCTGACCTGGATTTGAACCCTGGATGAACCCTTGTCGACCCGCTTTGTTGACCTGTGTGACAAGACACAATAGAAGCCAGTTAGCATATTTCTGTGAACAAACATAGCCCACTTACAAGGGTTACCCCACTTTAATACCCTAAAGAGGCCTAATGCTCATTTGTTTTGGTGCCATTTAATTGATGCTTGTATTATGTTAAAGGGCAGCATCTTCCAGTCCTTTGAGAGCTCTGTTGTAGTACTTTGCTGTTTATAGTCCGGGACTTTGAACGTGAAGGTCAAAATTTGTGCCCACTGCGAAGTTTGGTATTAATTACATGAAGAAAAATTGGGGCAAACACATTTGCAGGCAACCTTTGCTGAAGATGGTGAGACATAAATCTACATATGGATTATCTTCAGTACCAATAAATGACAGTAGGAAGGATTTTGAAAATAAAAAGAAACAAACTAAAATTTATAATGCTTCAAATAATAAACATGGAAAATTTAGGAGAGAAAATCTTTCTGGAAAATAAAGATGAGCAAAATTTGGCATTATTTTTCACAATTTAACTATAAAGCATCAAAAAACTGAAAATTTCATTCATAGCAACAAAAACAGCCAACTCAAAATAGAATAAAAATTAAGAGGATTAATCTGACCAGATGTGACGTGAACAATATTCTACTAATAACTGATTTAAAAGAGTTGGTTATCATTAGAAAAATGGGTATTTGATTAAATATGAACATGTAAATGAATCATAAAAATAATTTCTTCATCATGTCAATTTTTTTTCCATCTTTTTGTATTCCAAATTAAACTGCATATCAATTAAAATTTAGAGCAGTGATTTTTAAAAAAATAATAAACATAATCATCTCCCATGATAGTGGAGTGTAGCAATGGAGAAAATGTCACATTTAAACATCTAAAGTTGGTAATTGGATGTTTTTGTTTTGTTTTTTTCATGCACGCCACACTTATATGTGCATAAAAATACAATCTTCTGAACTTTGTTTGACCCCATTTAGAACCCATGAGGACCCCCCCCAGTGTTCAAAGGCTGAAATTTATGAGGCTATTATTGTAGCAAAACCATTTCTATGTGTGTGTGTGTGTGTGTGTGTGTGTCTGTGTGTCTGTGTGTGTATATATTTCGATTTGTTTGTAGAGTTATGTTTGCGTATTGAAATCCTTGTGCGTGTAATCAGATCCGTGTGTGCCTACTGAGATCTGTTTGTGTGTATTTAGATCTGAGTGTGTGTAATTAGATTAGTAAATGTGTAAATAAATGTGCATTGATATTAGTGGCTGAAAAGTCTTTAAGTTTTGCCCAAAGCACTAAAAACACACAGACTCCATCAGTTACAAGTCGCCCAGCTTTGTAATTGGCTGTCTTTTCACAGGTGACATTTGCTACACTCCTCCCTCAGCAGATCTGTGCAGTGATCTGTGTGTGTGTGTGTGTGTGTGTGTGTGTGTGTGGAAAATTGTCTGTAAGTCAAGGGGTCATTGACCCTGAGCTCTGACTCACAGGCTCAGACTGTCTCAGTACGTACCACCAGGTTGCGTATTACTCAGTTTTCAAGCGTGCATTCATCGGCTTGTAGTGATTGCTGTGCCGATGAAAGCCTGGCTCAGATGAACAGACCACAATGGATTTACCATGTGGTTGATGTAAACACATGTTTATATTTTTTAGTTGTCATTAGTAGCTCATATTGGAGCTCTGTAAAAAAAAAAGTTCTCTGTAACTGGGAACAGCTGTGATTACTCAGTTTATGGTTCACTTAGCTGAAGCTGTTAGTAAACTCTGTGTACAGGAGTCACTGGATGATTTGATCTCTAACTAGAAGTCAGAGCGCTGTGCCTGAAGCCCACCCTTTAACCTTAACGCAGGATGCTGAAAAGAATATGAATTAGCTTTGAGCCCGCACAGCTCTGGCTCATCATATAGCTGCAACAGCATGAATGGCAATAATCGTACTATTATGATCACAGCATATGTTTATATGCTTGCATGTTCTCTATCTCCTCCTAGACGAGTGGCACAGTCTGGATGAAACTTTGCATAAACGTGACCTAGGGCACTGTGAGTGCCAGCAGCTATATGGCATATACAAATATTTTATACAAATCTCATGTATATATATTTGTACATCTGACGGTTCAGTTGAGCACTGAATTTAATGTCATCGTATAGAACGGAATGCCAGATTAGAATGGTGTGTCACAATATAATGTATCATAGCCATGAATGGCTCTGCACAGTAGGATACAGTTTATGAACACAAGAGTGCGACATGTTTTTTTTAAACCACTTAAGCCTGCAAATTAATATGACTCTATTCATGTGAGGGGGTCTTGCATATGGCCTGCTGTTATGATACTGAAAATTGCATCTGGACTTGCAGATAAGGTACAGTATAGTTCAGGTTTGCATGAATTCATAGTGTATCTGAGCTGATTATGCTGCAGCTGAAAGAAAATATCTGGAACAGATAATTAAAGATTCAATAGTTACAAGCGCTAGGGTCATACTTTTACTTCATATTCATTTCTGCTACCTGTCGGACGTGTACAAGGCTGCTCATGAGTTAAAATACTCATAAAGTTTATTTTTTTGAAACTTTGCTGATAACACATGCATACTTGTACTTAAGTAGGGTTTTGAATGCCAGATTCTTATTTGTGATAGAGTACTATCTTTGTGTACTGTCTGGTTATTCTGATTCCTTTACTGTGACGTAACAAAGCAAGTACTTTGACCATCAACCACATGTGAACATTTTCCAGCCTGCCTCTAGTCTCTGAATATGTGCTTAAGTCTGGTAGTTATATAGTCAGAGGGAATTACTTAAAGCTAATTTCTTGGTGTTACTCCAAATAGGCTGCACATATTATTATTATTAATAATAATAATCCCTCCATTTTCTTCCACTTATCCTTTTCAGGGTCAAAGGGTGAGAGGCAGGGTACACCCTGTACAGGTTGCCAGTCTATAGAAGGGCTAACACGGAGAGACAGACAGCCATTCAAACCTATGGGTAATTTAGAGTCACCAGTTAACCTAACCCCACTAACTGCATGTCTTTGGACTGTGGGAGGAAGCTGGAGTGCCCGGAGAGAACCCACACAGACATGAGGAGAACATGCAAATGTGCCACCATGCTGCTAATGTTGCTGGCAAAAATACTACTTGATATTCATCTGACATTTTATTTAATTTCTTGAATGAGTTCCACATGAAACCTTTTGGCTGACATTGTCTTGGGCTTTGGATGTTTCTCCTGTTTGTACAGTAGCAGCTGCAAACATTTTACTCATATTTGGTAGATAGCAGTGTTCATTAGTAGCATGTCGTCTCAGTGAAGTGTTGGGCTTAGGTTGATGGGAATCAATTGTCAGTCCCTAAAGCAGCTCAAACCAGAGCAGCAGGTGACCAGCAGTACCTGCCCACTGACCACTCTCTGAACCTGCTTTGTGGGAGAGAGCCGACCCCAAGCTGAACTAGCTGGTAGGGGGTAGGGGAAAAGGTCAGGGTTGAATGCCAGGTCCCTGTGCTTCTGCAAAGGCACAGAGTTGAAGGCCAGGTCACTGTTGAGGATTCATTCCCTGTGAGGGCAGAGCCTCCTGCTGGACAAAAATGGCTGCACCATTTTAAAAATCCCTAATCATATCTGTGCAAAGCAGTATTGCTTCTAATTTTATTCAGAAGCATATTGAGTGTAGCATAATGTGTAAATCTGCAAATGTATGTCTAAAATTAAAATGTTTTTGCTACATGACGACAGTATATTAAATAGAAAATTATCATTGCATTCAGGATGGAGGGGCCAGAGGAACGTGGAAAAACTAACAAAAAAACCCAAAACAGAAAACAACCAGCCAAACCTTTTCAAAGTGAATGCACACTAGAATTATTGATATTTATTATAATTCTTTTAGTGTTTGCAAGGGCGATAAAGTATTTTAGAAATGAAAAAGCCATACAATAAATAAATAAGCATACAAATAAATACATTTAAAAACAATAGCATGGTGGCTTATTCCGGAATTTGCTGTCCTTTCATTAGTTATGAATATTAGTTTTAGAACAACAGATTTCAGAGGGCCAGCTGTGGAACCAGCAGGTGGTTGACTCTAAATGAGTTTGAGTCATCGATGAATGTTAACATGTCAGGAAATTATATTTTGTTTTGGGTTTTTTTTAGTGTATGTTTCTTTTTTTTTTTATGTTAGATTGATTTAAATATTTAGATTTAAACATTGTATTTGAAAAAATAAAATCAATTAAAACCAAAACAAGAGCAGTATTTACAGTACATGTAAGAATATTTTAGATAAATCTTAGCTTATATTTTTCCACTACACTATCTTACAAAAAAATTACAAAATGCACAAAAACCGTCTACCGGTACATCAAAATACCAAGCAACCAAATTATTTAATTTGTTAGGAATGCCTAATTCCAACCTTTATGAATGCAGTTATGGTCAGTGTGATCCAGGTCAAACCCCACAGCAGTGACAACAATAGCATTTACTGAGGAAAAGCCCGTATTCATTCCAGTGCAATGGGTGATGCATCCTCCTGTACCCTGGGACATCTGCTTAATTCTAATTACTGATCTTCTTGCTGTTGGTAGCATTGTTATTAATAAAATACAAACTGTGATTGTAAAAGAACATGGACTGTACTAACTACAGGATTATTTCACCTATAACCTGCAATTTAGTTTTATTTGAACTGAAAGCATTTATTTTTGGTTGTACTTGATTTACAGAAGTAGGATCAAGATGTCTGCACAGATTACTCACCGATCAACAATGCCTCATCTGTCTGTCTCAAACAGGTTGAGGATACTGAAGCAGAATGAAAGCTTATTAAGTTGGAGAGACAGGTATTTGTGAAGCTCTTCCTTAGTTAATGACACATTTTATATGGTGTTTTTTAGAAATAGTTGTCACAGCTTTGTATGCATGATTTTAAAAACTTTAGACTATTAGGCTCCCACAATTTCATGGACTCTGCTGTTTTTTATTTCTTTCTTTTAAGTGAAGAGTCCATCCATCCATCCATCCATCCATCCATCCATCCATCCATCCATTTTCTGCTGCTTTTCCCCAGGGGGAAGCAGTCTAAGTAGAGACACCCAGAGCTCCAAGGGGTCCCCAAGCCAGCCAAGAAATGTAATCTCTCTGGCGCGTCCTGTGTCTGCACCGGGGCCTTCTCCTGGTAGGACATGCTCGGAACACCTCACCCAGGAGGTGCCAGGGAGAGATCTTGGGCACCTCCTAGGTGGAAGTTAAAATCCCAGTGCGAGGAAGTTAAGATCCTACAAATATTTTGACATTTTACAGTGGTATACTCATTACAGTTAATGATTTCATTCATCAGCGTGAGGAAGTTTGCGATCTTTGTGGAAATGATTTTATTACTGTGTTGTCAGCTTCAGTGAATGCCAGGAATGCACTGCAGTCCTTCCTGCCAGAACAGAAACGAGCCCAAAGTCCTAGGTCGACTACTTTTGGGGAGCAGGTAGTTGATCCATCGTTGCTGTGTTATTTTTACTTTTTCTTTTTTTTTTTAAGTTTTGTTTCTCACACGTGTGGGGGCTGCAGTCAGGAGGTAGAGCTGGTCATCTCCTTAGAAGGTTGTTGGTTCAGTCCCTGGCTACTGCAGTCTGAGGAGAAAGGTGCTACATAAGAACCACTCCATTTACAGACTTTGGGGTGTTTTTCTGCACAGAAGAAAACTGAGATGCTTTTACTTCACCTCTGCCTTTGAAATGAACTGGGGGTTAAGACTTGTCCCCTTCGTGTGTGGGGCTGCTCAGCTATAACTCGGCCAGTGCTTTAACCCCAACTTGCCTCCCTGCAGTCAAACCTTTAGGATCAGTTGCCATCTGTCCATCTGCTTTCAGATGAATTCACATTTGTTGAGACACTTTTGTTATTGTGATATTGTGTGTGTGCGTGTGTACAATCCAGTCTTGGCATTTGACCATTTACTGACCCTAGGCCAATGTTTGACCGCTGAGTGACTCTAGTCTCTGTTGCCTTGGTAACAAAGTGACCCCAGACTGACCCTCGGATTGGTCACTGTGGCGGCTGACTCCTTTCTCAGGGCTAGAAGTGTGTGTGTGTGTGTGTGTGTGTGTGTGTGTGTGTATCAGATGGCCACAGAGTGACCACCACTTTTGCTGGTCAATGTGTGTATGTGTAGGTACAGAAAAAGATAAAGTATAGGGTAGCACAGAGACATAAAAAGCTTGAATACATAGAAATTCAATCAGTCCCTCCAAATACTGATTGTTTATTATTTCCACCTATCTGTTGTTGCCAAGATGTCTGCTCTGTTAAGTGGAATAAATGAAAGCATCCATAGGCCAACTCTATAAGATCAAGAGCCTTAAATGGCTCCTGTTGTGGTTGTGTTGTTGCTTTAGTGATTGAATTTAGCTTTCTCAGTATATGAGTTTTTAGGAAACAGGCCGCTTGCCTCAAGATAGATAAGAAGATAGATCCTGTTTTGTTGTCCTCGTGTCCTCTCTCCTCAAGCTTAGCTTAGTGTAAAAAGTGGAAATGCAGGAAGAAAGCTAGCCAGGTAACAAGATCCAGCTAACAACTAACAAACATACACTATATTTTTATTTTTAAAGGAGGCTCAGGTATTTCCTGAGCTCTTGAGTTCTTATCAAATGTTATTTGGACAGGAGGAAATGGTGCATTGGTTTGGGGCTGTTCTTAGCGATGAATAAATCTACTTTGGGTTTTTTTTTATGGGGAACTGAGAGGAGAGTGTATGTGAGACTCAGCCAAAACTAACTGTGAAATCATGGTGTGCAACAGTGTGGCTTGCTCATGTGTTTTGCCCCTAAGACTTGAAGCAATAACTTAAATCAGGGTTTTGATAGACCCATAATATTATTATTGAGCAGAATACAGTGATTAATATTGGTGATCTTGTAAAAGCAATTTTTAAATTTTTTTTTTTTTTTTACCAGACTTTTAATTTAAAGCAAATCAACAAAGTTAGCACATTGCTCTTGCTGAGCATTTCCTCTAAGAGGATAAATGGAGTAATTTTCCAAGTGAATATGCCGTGGCAAACGTGCCCGAGAAAGGAAGACAGAAGTGTGGGAGCAAATTAACAGAGAAGGTCAGACAGAGAAAGTGAGACAAATGAGGAGTCAGCAGGTCAGAGGTCAGAGAAGAGCCTCTTTATGTTTATATATGTTGAGGAGGAGCGTGGTCTGGCACCTTTGCCCTCTGGACTTCCCTCTCTAATAGAGAGAGTGACTGCATACACATTGAGACAATATGGACTTGGTGAGAGACTCTGCATGTTTCCTCTGCTGCCCCCAAAGCATCCACTGGAAAATTATGAATTCTGAATTTAAAAAAAATTATTTTGCATCACTTACAAACCAACAGTGGGTCATGGATTATGGAGTAATGATGGCAGTAATATCAGTGCATTGCAACCAAACACTGTGTGGGTGCAGATTTCTGTGAGGGCAGAGACTCACTTCAGCCAGTCGCCGTTCAAATCCTGGAACTTCTCAGAATCAAAATACAGCGTTTGAATTGTTCACTTGTTTTTGTTTTCTTTTTTGCAAAGTGAGACATTCATTTTCTCAGTCATTAATTTCATGGGCTATACAGGTGCTACAAATGAATTAGGAATATGGAAGTTTTCAGGTTCCAAATAGACACCAACATGAAGAGAACATTTGTAGCCATACAAAAAAAGAGAGCTTTATCTGGACGATAGTGATGCCAGACAACCAAAAGCTGTCCTGAACAAACATCTATATTTTGAGGTAACAAAGGTGCCCACAGCATATTACATTTGTTGTGTGTCTACATTCGTCCAAACAGGGTAAATGTAAGTCTGGAGATGTAGAAGAAGGCTCTCAGCCAGGTGCTTGCATGCTGCAGCTTTATACAATTTCTACATGTTCTTCAGTGTCCAGTTTGTTCCTGTGAAAAATGGAAAAAAAATCATCTTTATTCACAGGTCATTTTTTCATGTTATTTTACATTAGACGTGATAATTCACTGTCTATTTTTATGATTTTATCGATATTTGACATATTTAAAAAACCAGGAAAATTCTGTAAAATTACCGAATAAATTCTGTTAAAAACACACTTCTTTTTTACAGTGCATGGTTTAATATTAACAGATATTTCAACACACAAAAAAGGCAGCAGCTTTCTGAGCATTATGGTTTGAATTCAACACTTTTTAAAAGGTTTTCTCTGGTTCTTTGTGGCACTGATATGATTGTTGGTTATACTTTGTTGACAAAATGACATTGGCTACATTATATTATCTGTACATTTGACATTGTTTCCTATTTTATTGACTTTGTATTTTATATTTATCAGTTGCCTTTCCACAAGTCAGGTGCTTTCTGTTATTTGCTTGATCCTTATGCTTATTTGTTTTTCTTTTGAAGTAAATATGTAGATTGCAAATACAAGTCAAATTCTATACCTGTGATGGAACTTAGTCACTTTTTTTTTTTGACTCGCTATGAACAAAACAGCAACAAGTTTGGTGAATTAAATATGTTGTTATGGAAACAAGGTAATAGGATTTGTAGTTCACGGTCAGATTTTCCTCCCTAAAAATGAGAACAATTCACATGTAAGCTCAGTGTGATGGTCTCATTTCATTCTTATCGTCTTGTATCTGTGTTTTCCACGTTACAAAGACAGCTTGTTTAAGAGGAAATGTAATTTACTGACAGCAGTGGTGATGAGAGGAAGAGGGAGTAATGATGGAGAAGACAGAGGAATGGAGAAGGAGAGAGGGGGAAGAAGAAGAAAGGGTGAAGGAGGTGTAAGCAAAGCAGATGGATGATGCTACTGGACAGTATTTCATGTCCGACTGTGCTGACTGCCACTGGGCTCGCAGCGGGGTGTGTGCATGTGTACTTGCTTATCTTGTGCTTCAAATGGGAAATGGTACGTGTGCACGTGGGAGAGCGAGCATATGTGTTATCCTTAGGTTACAAAATCAGAGCACAGTGTGTGTATGTGTGTGGGTCTGCTGTGAGAGTAATTCAGCCCAATTAATTGGTTTGAGATTGAAAATGAGATGAGGACACAGCTGAGCTCATCCCTCCTGCTTTTTCTCTGTCCCTGCCTGCACACCCCCTCTTTCCTTTCCCCGCCTTCTTTCTGGCAGTCATTTGCTATCACTCATTTAAACCCTTTAGATTTAAATACATACATATGTATTTTGCATAGCACACATCTGGTAACCCACTTCTACACACACACACACACACACACACACACATACACACAGGACACAGATTGTCGGTGGAATTACAGGTATTTCACACAAAAAGCCTCGAGAGGAATGCAGAGAGAGATGTGACATGTAGAAATGATATGTGCATGTGTGTCTGTGTGAGAACAAGAGTAATGTCTGTGTGAGAGATGTGTTCAACAATGACCTTTTCAGAGAAAGGAGATGGACCAGTTTAACTCTGATGTATTGGCTGAGCATGTGTGAGTGCAGTGTGTGGAGCTCAGGCTCCCTCTCTCTCTGCAGGGTGACACACAGAGTGCTGATTGGTCCTCGGTCTGTTGAACAACTCAATTATTCCTCTTAATATCAGTAACACCATGAGACCTCAAACAGCGAGCCTATTAACACCGCACACAGTAATGTTTCCATTACTTCAGAGGACATCATATAGACTTACATTCACTTCCTGTAGACTTACCCCAACCATAATCACTACTACTGCTACTGGCTTAACCCTAAAGCCTAGACAGTACTGAACATGTGGGCTGGACCAGTAAAACCATTGTCTAATACCTTATGAAAACCACCTTCCATTTTGATAATACCACCAATTTATAAAACTGATGATGAACAGCCTGAAATATCTTTTCTAAGGAAAATGGAATTTCAACAGTATGTCTCATTTTTTTCCACAGTATAAAGAAATACTACTGCAGTGAATCAAAGAAACCCATTTGCATGGCTCTTTGGGCTTGAACAAGAGAGAAAGCACAACAGCTCATTACCTGGACCTTTTCCTGTAATAATAAGAAAACAAAAATTCTCTGTAAATGAACAGACGTGACATTTCAAAAAAATATTTATGCATTTATTTTACTGTGGACCCATTGTAAAACACAAACAAACAAACGAATGAATAAAAAGCAAAGACTGGTGAGTTGTTTTTCCAATGTAATACAACAACATCTTGATTTCTGTCATTTCATGATAGAAGGTGTCTGTCTTGAGGTGTCCACTTACTTTGGTGTAGTACGCCATGCCAAGAGTAAAAGATAGATTAAGTTAAACTTAATAATTTAACTCACTGTTGGACACAGGTAACTTTGTTTGCCAATGATAAGTTTATTAACAGTTCGATTTATAATCTATTTTGTGTCAGTTTTACTCTTTTACTTTTTTCTTTGTTCTGTAGCCACACTATGTATCAGCTACACTGTATCAAGGGGGCTTCTGTCCTGGGTCCTGACAAGCATGTCAGTATTTCTTTTACCACTGCAAGAGGCAAATCACTCTATTCCTTACACAGTTGCAGCAGTTGGTGTACGATGAGGCAACTGTTGGTACATAACCTATTTTTTTTTTTCAAAAAACCTCTGTCAATGGGAACCCAAGTCAGTTTGGGCAACAGGCAGATGGATGATTATTACAGTACGACACAGCTAACAACATGTAAAGCAAAGAGAAGAGAAACCTGTCTGTAGAAAATATGATGAAAGCTAGGGCTTCTGCTAGTCTGGGGATGTCAATACCTGGAGTCATTTGTTGGGAGAAGCTGGCTAATTCTGATGTGTCTCCAAGCTGAAGAAGCACTTTACAAACCACACATTTGTTTTGCCTGAAAGAAAACTGGCCTACTTCAAAGAAGTGCTGAATCTGAGCCAGAGTCAGCAAGACTGTTTATTGGACTGTGTGAAAGTGTCTGAGGCAACTTATACACTCATTATTGCTCTAAAGGACAGAAAGTCAGCCTTTGAATTCATTTGACAAAGTTACATAATTCCAATTAGAATCTCAGTGTGATTCTTTCTTTTTCAAATTTACCCCAGCATCCTGACAGATATTCTTCTGTACACATGAAAACTACTAAATGATGTTAAAACACTGCATTTGAGCTAAAATACCACACTCTGTTCTCGGGAAAAAAACAGGTCACTGTTGGTCCATCTGGAGTCAAGCTATAGCTTAATCACCAGAATATGAAAGCTGCATAAATGTTTGTCTGTGTGGTTCCGGTCAAAGGGTCAGACAGAAGGAATGGGTGGAAGATTTTGGGATGTTGGAAGAGGGATCCCTGTGGAGGAGGACAGGATGGATGGATGGCTGGATCACACGGAGAGGAGGGAGAAAGGCAGGAAAAAATGGAGGGAGGTGAAGGAATACAGGATGGAGACAAGGAATGAATGGGACCCTGTGTGTGTATGTGTGTGTGTGTGTGTGTGTGTGTGTCATGAGGTTGAGTGTGTTTTTTCGTAATGCTTGTCATGATAAAACATTGTCACAAAAATGACAAAAACTCATTCTGTGTATCCTAGCCAAAATTTACTTATGTAGTCAGAATAAATAAAACAGCCACACACGTAGCTTTTCTCAAACAATCGATCGCTTCTCTAATAATTAGTAGGTAACTGTAACCACTTTAGAGCTCTTTGTCTCATAAGCATCTGTAAAGGTAAAGTTTTTTTGAGGTTTTGTTTTCAATTTTAATATTCATCTAAAAATTATCAGTGGACATTAAACACTTCTTAAAACATACCTAAGCTTATAACCATAATTCCTCCAAAAGTTGGCACACTATTTAAAATGTAAATAAAAATGGAGCAAATGATTTTCACATCTCATAAAACCTTGTTAAAATAAGTAATTTTTAATGAAAGTTTTATTTTTCCTAAATCATCATGTTTTCGATGTTTTGTTCAGTTTTTTTTTTGTCTTTTCTGGAAAACCTGAATAAAAAATGACTCAGGCCATCGTTTTAACAAGCAGTGCTTTTTCTTGTAACCAACATTAAGATTTTTACTGGAAAACAGCTGGAGGTCCTTCATCAAACACCTGATCAGTGTCAGCATGAAGAAAAGAGAACTTTGTACCTGTACATCCACTGCTGTTTGTTTCATACTGCAAACAAATCTACAGTAAATCTACAGAACCTGAAATATGCAGATGAACTGTTAACAAGTCAAAAGTATTTCTTATCTGATTACTCGATTAATTGATGGAATAACTGACAAAATACTCAGTTGCTAAAATATTTGATGGTTGCAGCCCTAGTTTTGGCAATCTTTCTGATGTATTCATGGATCTGGTTGTGATCATGGATGGTGGTTCTGACACTCACTAGTCCTTGGCCTCCTTCTTCCTGCTTAGCGTACAGTCTCAGGGTGCTGGGTTTGGGGTGAAACCCCTGTAAACACGGTATGTAGCTTTCTTGCCTTGATGTCAGTGGCTTCGATCTTGTCCTTTGACAACTTATTTGTCCCAGCACTGTCCCAGTAGGTGTTGATGGCCCGATTCTTCCCATTCAGCTGGTTCCTCAGGACTTGCCTTGCCCTCTGCAGGTAAATGGCTGTTGCAGCTTTCATAGTGGCCTCTTCATGTGGGATTCCAAGGTATTTGTAGCTATCTTCAATGTCTGCAATGTTGCACTCTGGTACTGCAGTCCCCTTAGCTCTGACTTCCTTTCCTCCCTTTGTTACCATCCGTCTACACTTCTCCAGTTCGAATCACATATATATTTACTTATTTATTTCCCCCACAAAGGCACCATGAAACCACCAGCCAATTACCTGCCTGTAAGACCAGGCAGACCAACCTGAACACGGTCTGGATTGACTAGAAGAAAACCTATGACTCAATATGCCACACATGGATACTGGAGTGCTTGGCACTGTACAAGGCCAATAGTGCAATAATAACATTCACCAGGAGCTCAGTGGGACTGTGGAAGACAAAACTGGAGGCCAACTCCAAGGCAATTGTGCAAGTTAGTAACTATGAAGTACAGAATTTACCAAGGTGATGCACGGTCCCATTGCACTGTTGCTGTTCTGCACAGGCCTCAACCCCCTAAGCCAGCGCATCACTAAGAGTGGATATGGATACAGATTCAGGAGTGGTGTGACCATCAGCCACCTTTTGTATATGTGTTGTCTTCCCATTGATATCAAGCTGAATGCCAGGAGAGAACAAGACACTGAGTCACTGATTCACCTCACCAGGATCTTCAGCCAGGATATCAGGATGTCTTTCCAACAAATATTTTGAGGAACAGAGAACAACTGCAACAACTGGTTTAAAAGAGAGAGAAAGTACATAGTAGAGACAGAAGGATATGTATTTTTACTTGCCCCGTGCTGTGCCAAGTCATTGGTGTGTACAATTTTGTATGATTCTCACGGTGTGAAAAGTGTCCCTTGTGTCTGAATAGGAGGAGAATTATCATCAAGGAAATGACCTTCCTGACATCTCGACTCTGACCTCTGCTGTGAACCCTGAGAAAAGCTGGAGTGCTTTGCAGGATAAGCAGAAAGACAGTTACAACACAGCAGGAGGTACAAATACTCAGTGAGACACACACACACACACACACACATACAAGGAAAATACAATTACATGGTTTTGTGAGCATAAATACACATACAAAGTCCATAAGAAAACATATAGTATTTATACCCAGTATCAACACATGCACCGCCCTGGGAACTGCTGCTAGAACATATGAAAAATGTTCGACTTATTTCCCTTAGCTGTCTTACTGTGTGTTTGTTATAAAAATAGCTTAGCCTCAGAGCATTACAAAACATAATATTAATGCATAAGGAGTACTTCATACATTTTTATACACAGTCCCCCATTTTCAGAGACTCAAAAATAAGTGGATGATTGACTGACAAGCAGTTTCTTGCCAGGTGAGTAACTAAATAAGTAAATTTAGTTACTTTTAGTTAGTTTAGTTTAGTAGCTTCCAAAAGCTGAGGAAAAATGTATGTTTTCAATCTGGATTTAAAGAAAGTCACAGTTGATGCTCATCTGAAGTTGGGAGACCATTCCAGAGTCTTAGTGCAACAGCAGCAAAAGCCTGACCTTCCTTTCGAGACGGTTAAGAGTGACTGGAAAGCAGACCTTAATGATCTTGAGGGAGTGTATGGATGACCCTGTGCATTTAAGCCGTGAGTTTTTCCTATGTTCTTTGTGATGCCGTCCCTCCTAGGTAGTGTGTTTTCTTGTTCTGCATTTTCCTTACAATCCTAGTTTGTTGGATTATTTCCTCCTTTTGAGCTTTCCATGTTACTTTGCATCTCATGAGTTACCAGCAATAACGCGGTGTGTTTTTGAGCTCGCGCTCAGCCTCCTGACTCCTGCATTTGGGTCCTATTTTGCATGCCATACTGTCAAACACTGACAGAACAATGTGACCATGATGGACCCAGCGGACGTCTGCACTGAGGAGCAGCTGCTGGAGAAAGCGGGGTCCTTGTCGCTGGCACACCTTGCCGCAATCATAGACTTCACCCCAGCCCACTTGCACCTAAATTAGGCTCTTGAAAACATCTCACACTGTGAGTAAAACTTGTTATTTTCTGGAACGCTTTCTCTGCCTGAACCAGCTCTTCCACTCACACAGTGTTTTAAGCCGGCCAGTTCTAAGACTGATTTTTTTGTTTCCAGGCTAGTTCGTTCTAAGACTGTGTTTTCTGGTAAATGGCCAGCTCGTTCAGAGTTTATGTGTTGTATTTGGGAGCCGGCAGAAGTAAAGGTGGGTGGTTCTTGTTGTGTTTTTGAGCCAGCTATTAAATTGATTGTGTTGGATTTCAAAGCTGGCAAATAATTCAATTCAATTCAATTCAATTCAATTCAATTCAATTCAATTTATATAGCGCCAAATCACAACAGTCACCTCAAGGCACTTTGTATTGTGGGTAAAGACCCTACAATAACACAGAGAAAACTCAACAGTCAAAACGACCCCCTATGAGCAAGCACTTGTTAACAGTGGGAAGGAAAAACTCCCTTTTAACAGGAAGAAACCTCCAGCAGAACCAGGCTCAGGGAGGGGCAGTCATCTGCTGCGACTGATTGGGGCTGAGTGGAGAGAGACAGGACAAAAGACATGCTGTGGAAGAGAGACAGAGATTAATAATAATGATTAAATACAGAGTGAAGTATAAACAAGTAAATAAAGGTGAATGAGAAGAAACAGTGCATTATGGGACCTCCCCTCAGCAGCCTAGGCCTATAGCAGCATAACTAAGGGGTGGTTCAGGGTCACCTGATCCAGCCCTAACTATAAGCTTGATCATAAAGGAAAGTTTTAAGCCTAATCTTGAAAATAGAGAGGGTGTCTGTCTCCTGAATCCAAGCTGGGAGCTGGTTCCACAGAAGAGGGTCCTGAAAGCTGAAGGCTCTGCCTCCCATTCTACTTTTAAGTATCCTAGGAACCACAAGTAAGCCAGCAGTCTGAGAGTAAAGTGCTCTATTGGGGTGATATGGTACTATGAGGTCTTTGAGATAAGATGGGGCCTGATTATTCAAGACCTTGTATGTTAGGAGAAGGATTTTAAATTCTACCCTAGATTTAACAGGGAGCCAATGAAGAGAAGCCAATATGGGAGAAATCTGCTCTCTCTTTCTAGTCCCTGTCAGTACTCTAGCTGCAGCATTTTGGATCAGCTGAAGGCTTTTCAGGGAGCTTTTAGAACAGCCTGTAAATAATAAATCAAGTTGTGTGTCTGAACTGGCAAATAAGACTGTAACATCTGTTCTTGAGCCAGCTCCACTAGAGACTGAATATTGTGCTTGCTAACCTGGAAGAACAAAGACTTTTTCTAGCTCAGAGACTGCTTTCTGTGAACCCAGCTCAGAGACTTTTCAGGTCCCACAACATGTACCTTCCAAGACTGTTTATTATACATGTGAGCAGGACTCACCACAGACTGTTTAGGGGTCAGAGCCTGCACCCCAAGAGACTGTAAATCATCCTTGTGAACAGGCATTGTCACAGACCATTTTTGTTCCATTATCTACCTCCCCAGGGACTGCTGCTTCACCTGAGGCCTCCTCTAAGCCTGAGCACCCTGCACCCAAACCTGGTCCTATGCTGCAGCATTCTGCTCAGCCTGTCTCCGGTTCCTGTTCCCAGGATGAGAACAGGCAGGCCTCTGCTTCAGCATCTGGACTCAGCAGTGAGCACTGTTGAGCATCCCAAGTAGTTGGGAGAGACGGCTGTGTGCTCTGCTGAGCAGCATGAGTCTTCAGAATTATCAGAGCAACCTGTATGTCATGAATCTTCTGAGTTATTTGAGCTACCTGAGCCTGAGGATCCTGAGCCACCTGAACCTCCACCAGAGCCCAAGGGTTCAGAGCCTGAGGTGCAGTCTTCCCAGGGTCCGGAGCCTGATCTGAGCTTCAGCATTCTGCTCCGCCTGATTGTCCCATGCCTGAGTTCAAGGGTCTGACGTCACCTGTGTCACAGGTGTCCTGTCGCTCCCAGCAGCATCGGTCCCTAGGAGGACACCTTCGCTGACTATCAGAGAGACTGTAAAAACAAAAGACAAAAAAAACCTGGTAGAAAGTGGATGATGGCAGAACTCTTTCTTTGATTAAGCAAAAACCCCTTCATAGCATGTAGCCAAGATGTTGTTAAGGACACTCTTGAGGATGTTGGCATGTTATTGTCAAAGTCTCTAATCAAATAAAGTTTACAACAAGGTGCAACCACTGGTTATACTCAAGAACAGGAAGGCCAGATTAGATTTTACCCAAAAACAGCCTGGCCAGTTCTGGGAAAAAAAATTATTTGGACAAATGAAACCAAGATGAACTTGATGATGAAGCCATGAATGATGTGACGAGAAAAACTATAGACAGAGAAAGAAACAGCTTGTGATCATCTGTCAAACATGGCAGAGGCAGCATTATGGAGAGGGCGTAGTGTTTATTGACAATGTGACTTCTGATAGAAGAATGAATTCTCAAATGAACGGGGCCAATTTCAGCCAAATGCTACAAAACTGATTGGGCAGCACTTCAAAGTGCACCTGGATAGTGACCCAAAACTTACTGCAAGAGTTTCTCAAGGCAAGGAGATTGAATATTCTTAAACACAATTGAGCATGCTTTTCAGTTATTAAAACTGAAGGCAAGAAGTCCCACAAACAGAGGTGGGAAGTAACAAAGTACAAATACTGTACTTAAGTAGAATTTTTAGGTATCTGTACTTTCCTTGAGTATTTATTTTTTTTAGTACTACTTTTTACTTTTTTTTGCACTAATATATATACTTTCTACTCCTTACATTTTCAAAACAGACTCGTTACTTTAGGTTTAAGACTTTTAAGGGAAGTTATTTCCCAGCACTGCACTGTCGAGCATCAGACTGATCTGAGCCTAAATGGAGGAACAATAAAAAACAAGCCAATTGTACTGATCTATCCATCACTGGGGATTATTGTATACATAGAGATGAAAGAGGCTAAACCATATAATTTATGCATATTTTATAGCACGGTACTCAGGGGCTACAGTCAGCCAGATCGCGTGCAGATGGCCGTGAGTTGTGGTCATGGTACTTCAGCATCTAGCTAGCGCTACTGAAGAGAAGCGAGGATGAAGGGAGTACTGTGTTGTGGCAGGTAATTTCAAAGGCAACATTTCTATCAAACTCAACAAATATCAGCAAACACACAAACTGTTTGTGTGAAGTTTGCACACGGTGTGTCTGCTAGCTAAAGGTCCAGCTGCTGTGTTTCCAGAGACTGTGAGATAACGTCACTCAGAGATGAAGAAAGATGAAAAAAAGACAGGACAGAAGAGGAAGAAGAGAGGTTATGTTTAAAGGACAAGACTGCTCAGTGGCATTTGATAAACTGGATATTTAAAGCTTATACGTAGTAATGTACTAGTTTTGAAATCAAATATTGGATCTGTATATGATGAGAAGTTCTGTTTTTCATACTTTGAAATGGCCTGCCAAAAAACCTGAGGTCTTCTAACTTTGTGTTTTTCAAAGGCTGCGTGAAAATACTGCAGGATAAACAGGTTAGTTTGCTGTACTGTGGTGGGTTTACGGTACAGCTCTGTGTTGGACTGGTGCGCAGCAGCTGTGGTGTTCATGGTCAGAGTTAGAGTACATGAAGTGCAGCAGAGATGAGTTTGAATTTAAGCTGATGCTGCTTAGATTCATTCACTGAATTCAACCTTCATACCAACGGTATACTTTCTAGTATAAAGACAGTATAAACAATATGCTGTCAGTGTAGAGGATGGAAATCAGCCATGATAGATTGTGAAACCTCTTATTACATCTAGTTGAATTCAGTTCATCCACAAAGAGCAGTAAACCTCAGAGCAGCAGCACCAGCACACAAAGAAAACCTACTGGAGCGCACAATAGAAAGTTGAGATTCTTTTCGACACATGTAGCCACTACAGTTGATCTTAGGGTTCCCCCACTTAAACCCCTTGAATTAAAGCTGAAAGTCTGCACTTCAGTCATATCTTGATTGTTTAAAATTTACTGCAGTGAATTAAAAAATTGTGTCACTGTTCAAATGCTGGGCATTATATTCTGGGACCAGCTTTACTGAAAATGGCTTACTACGTAGCTCAAACAAGAATCCAGACTTTAGACAGTTGGCTGTCACCACTGCTGCATCAATGGCACTGAGGAAGAGGTACCCGCCTTGAATATTTTGGAGCGTAGCCAGCTCTTTAGCTGGTTTAATTTACTGCCTGCCACTTTTGACTTTTAACATTTATGTACAAGGTGTGATCAAAGGTTTTCCAGAAGGGTTGTCTAAAAGTCCAAAAACCTTACCTGATTTAAATTTGTTGATCTTCCGTTCAAGAACTTTTTGGTCACATCTTGAATCTTGACTTGATATTACTACTGTCCAATCTCTTAAGAGAGGAAACAAATTAAATACATATTTTTAAATATATGTTAAAATGCCTTTCCTACTTTGAAATAGAAAGAAGTATGTTACTGTGCTGGAACAGGATGACTCAAATCTCTGATAATGTGACCATCCATATTAATTTCTAGCGACTTCCTCTCTCCTCTCCTTCCTCATTCGCTGTCTTTTCCCCATATTCTCCTTATTCTTCAGTGAACTGCGGAAGATTCTATTTTTGCTTTCCTGTTTCTTTTACCTCCTTTCCTCACCGTTCCTCCTTTCCCTTCTGTCTTCCTTCTCTCTCTTCAAAGAGTCTTTGGTGTATGCATGAGTGTGTGAGTGCGTTTATTCTTCTATTCTATTTAGGGGTGGCAGTAGCTCAGAAGGCAGAGGAGGTCATCTACTAATTGGAAGGTTGGCAGTTCAGTCCCCGGCTGCTGCGTGCCAAAGTATCCTTGGGTAAGATACTGAACCCCAAATTGCTCTCTGATGCAATCGCCGGAGTATGAATGTGTGTGAATGTTAGACAGAAAGCACTTAAGCTTAGAAAGAAGTGCTTGTATGAATGTGGGTGAATGAGGCATGTTGTGTAAAGCGCTTTGAGTGCTCAACATAAAGTAGAAAAGTGCTATATAAGAACCAGCCCATTTACCATTGTTTATTCCATGACTCTGTCAGTGAGGAGGTATGAGAAAGAGAGAGACACTGAGATACACTGAGGAGACAGAGCACTATGTCTTGGGTGGATGCAGGCACAGGCACCATCAATGGAAATAGATTCGGCTTTTATTCTAACTGTTATGTATACAGTTATGTATTCGGTTGATATTGTTATGCATGGCACTAACTGAAGAAACTGCTCAGCTCGTGCAATTCAGTAGCTACCGTCATGGTGGCAACTGTGTAGGGCTGCAGTCATATCTGTAAGACTGGTGCTAGATTGGATCAGCTGGGGGAGCTTTAGATGTGATTGGTTGTTATGACATTAGCCGTATCTAACTAAGAACTTTCTTCTTTGACCTATGAGGCAACCTGAAGTGCCACAATGAAACCAATGTGGTTTCAGTCTTCATCTTGAAGAATGAAACCACATGAAGATGAAGTAAGATAGAAGGATAGGAAGGAAGGAGTAATAGGAGGAGGAGCAGAAGGTGAGAAGGAGAAAAGACTGAGGAGAGGAGGATAACAGACTGTTTGAAAGAAACAATTTGATTCAATTTTCCACTCAATAAAATACAACCATCAGCTCTGCATACACACACACACACACCCTCTTACACAGAGTATGTCTCCAGAGTGGTGTTTTAATTGAAGCAGGTTATGGTCGTATCTCGGTGAAATTGGAAAAATTAATCAGCTGGAAAATGGTGTGTTTTCTTCCCTTGGGCTTTCCAGCTATCACTCTCTCTCCCCTCTCTCTCCATCAGTCTGATATGAGATAGCTGGCAAATTAATTTGCATGAGCCAACTTTGTGTGTGTAATGGTTTACTTGGTGTGTGTATTTGGATAAAGCCCATGTGCATATAAACCATCATATCTATGTGTTTTGTATGTTTATATACTTTTAGACCGATGTGTATGTGTATACGTGCCATCATGACATCAAACTTTTGATCCCACAAGCCACCCTCTCATGGACATTCACACATCACTTTCAGTTCTTCATGTGTGAAGTCATTATAGTAATGATGACTGACAAATTGCATTAATATAAGCTTGTAGATGGTCAGTGACGTGGCAGTGGTAGAAGCAGAGTGG